>JAMLFT010012954.1:0-10088 GCA_026544285.1 Pachyrhizus erosus
TTAATTATACCTTTTATTTTAAATGCCTATATATAATGCTTCTGTTAATTTAATACTTTTATTATCTATTTCAACTAATTTTTCTATTTTTATAAGAATTATGGATTCTATTTCAAAAGTTAAAATATTATACATATATTTTTAGTTTAATAATTAACATGAAGTGGAAGAAATTACACGTCTATTTATCTTAGTGTTAATGTATATATCAAAATAACTAATTATCTTATAAAAAATATACATAAACATTAAAACTCATTTCAGTAATTACACATTTAAAATCAATTTTGATTTAAAATATTCAAACATTTTTTAAACTATCACTTTTCTAATACATATTAACCAAATAAAAATCACACTACTTAAAACCAATTTTAACCATTATCAATTTCATAAAATTGCATTGATTAGATAAATTGTATCAATGCATATTTAAACACGCACTGAATTGTCTCAGGCAGAATCAAATATAATTGGCTGAATAACATGTTACTAAATATGCATTATTTCTTTCCACAAACTTGGTCTTTTGTTTTTTACTAAATAGCAATGATCCTCTTTCGAGCACTCTTACGGACGGAAAAAAAAAAAACATAAACAGGATCAAGAAAGCGGGGGCTAAAAAAGCAGAATATTTCCCAAGTAAAATTTCAAAACATGTATCAGTATATGTATTTGAGGTTTACCACTTTCATTGTATACCCTTTTCTATTTCTAAACCGAAGTGTAGGAAAACTTTTCAGAAGGGTCGTATGGCTTGTATAAGCAAAATCAGGGACTGGGCCAAAATCCAAAACATCCCTTTCACTGATAAATAGGACCTATATATATAAACATAAGGAAGAAGCACCAAAAGGGGCAAAAAAAAGAAAAACACTAATATGTTGTTTGGTGAAGCCTGAAGGAAAATCTATCTACATTGTCAAAATACCACGAGGCAAAGAGCTAGTCACTTCCAGATCTTGAAATGCTTGTCATGACTAGTTGAAGCCAGCAACCCAGTAACATTCGATACTGCCAAGGAAGATACAACCTTGTCATGTGCATGCAGAGTCATTGTCTTGTTCTCACCAAAGTCCCACAGCTCAAGAGTCTGAAATCCCCATGATTCCACATCAAAAAACAAACTCCCAAGTCAGAAAAAGGATGATAATTTTTATTTTATTTTATTTTTATCAAAGATGATAATTTTTTTTGGTGCAGACAGAATTACAAGATATAAGATAACTAACCTCATGGCAGCCAATAGCCAGCAAAGGATAGAAGGGATGGAAAACACAGGTGTTGAATTTGTTCCCAGATGCGTTCAACTCGTGAAGACATTCCCCTTTGCCACCAGATCCAACAGTCCACACTCTAACCATATCATCACTAAGAGAAGCCAGAAATTTTCCAGACAAATCCCAGCACACAGAACGGACAAGATTATTATGGCCCTAAAATGGAGCACCAGAACAAGATTGATAAATAATGAATAGTCAAGAGAGAGAAAGGTGGCATCAATGCATAAATTATACCAAACAAAACAGAATGGAACGACATATTATTGTTTTGTACTGAATTTGGTAACTGTAAAACGAAACAGAACCTAGTATCCTGTTTTGCATTTGGTGCTCACTGTGCATAACATTGTTTTCAATTACATATATCAGAGAATATTATATAATATCTCATTGGTGCTATCTTACCTCAATTATAATATCAGATAACATTAATGATGGAAGTGTATTTACTGTTTAGCCACATTAAATCTAAGTAAAAAACATCAACTACTGATCTGGCTATCTTGAGGTAAATTGCAAAACAATATAATGCTGGAGAGAATGTATATGTGAATAAAGATTTGAAATCAATAATTCTCAAGGGAGTTCAAGCATTGTTCAAAATTAATTAAAACTTAACATTAGAAATACAAGTAAATAAGGGTACTATAAACAGAAAATTCACAGCTGACCTGTAATTTAAGTCTGCAACCCAGGGTTTCCACATCAAAAATGGATACGAAATTGTCCACTGCAGCTGCTAGAAGCCTTCCCAAACAAGGTTGAAATCTCATCTGAGTGGCACCACCCTGATAAATATTGAAAACTTTAGTTATGTACAATCAAATTTTAACAATACATTGGGAATTGGGATGTGCTTCACAACTTATGTTAGATTTCATACCTTGAAAACCCCAGTACAACTACCATTTTTAATACTCCAGTATCTTATCTCACTATTGTCACAAGAGCAGATAAGGTCATCTTTGCTAGGGTGAAAATCTAGGGACATCACAGTTGTTGCATGTCCTGTGAATGTTCGAAGAGAATAACTAGGCTGCAAAGAATAACCAAAATTCCATCAATAATAATTGAAAAAATAAAAGAAGAATTTAATGGTCATGCACTAACAACTTTGACTTTTAGATAGCTCCTAGTTGTTATAAAAGTCAACGAACTTATCCTACATAGCAGTTTGTGATTATATCATAGTGTAAAACTGTTTTACACTGTCAGTGTATAGCCTATTTTTTCATAAAAGAAAGTGCCACCTAATTAAAAGCACCTAAACTTATAGGAAAAATCTCTGATGCATCACTTGGACTAAAGAAATGATATATCATAAGAATTAAAATTTTGAAGCTAGTCAACTTTCAACACTAATACCAGCAAAGTCAACTTTCACCTCATAGTTGCATAATTAAAGCTAACTGCCAAGATTATAAGGGCAAGTAATAACCTTTTAAGTTCGCACATGTAGGGACACAGAAAATTTACTGACTATCAAACAGTATGCACATACATACAGGAAAAAGTAAGGAACCAACCCCAGGGTAATTAATTGACAAGTTCCAGCAATAGAAGACACACAATCCCCCATCTTTGACCTATTTCCTCTACTTTCAATCATTTATGACCATACCCCAGTTCTCAGATTGATCCAACCAGATTCCCATATCAAATTATAGGCTATAGCAATTTATAAAGTTCCTGAAATTTTAATGGCCAACAAAGGAAATGAGGGATCATAAAAGAAATAGGCTAATGAAAAAACAGGGTGCATCAAAACATTAAGACATGTAAGATGTGAGATAAGATTAATGTCATGGTTTAACATTAAAGAAAAAAGGAGATAAAAACATGAAAAACAGTGTTTTTTTTTTTATTTGGTTGAAAAGAAAACGATGAGAAAAAGGAAAGAAAAGCTGACCTTAGGAATTATAAAATATCAATTTTTCTCAGCTTTTTCTCTTTAATTCAAATTTCATTTTTCTCTTCCCCCCCATTTTCTCTCAATTCAAACAGAAGGTAAATGACTTGGTGAGTTCACAGCATAAATTGTACATCTTAAAAAAATTTACCAACCTCTTTACTAAATCAAATTAACTGAACTTTGAAAAAAATTAATTGAATTTGACCAATGAAAATCTTGACTTACATTATCAACATCCCAAACCCTAACAGTTTTGTCTGCTGAGGATGTAGCAACACGCAACATGCTTGGACAAAATCGAACATCAGTTATCCATTCACTGTGCTCTTCAAGCGAAGATTTCAGGTTAAACAATTCTGTGCACCACAAAGAAACCTGCACCACACAACAGAAAAATGATTTCATCAAAGTTGTTACCTGGCTGGTTCACTTGTCAAACCAACCAATACAGTCCAAGTTTTGAAACCACAAATTTCACCATATAACAAATTCAAATTCAAATCAACAAACAAAAGCTTCTTCCAAAAACCACTAAGTGCCATTTATGCTGAAATGGAGAGCATTTCATAGCTAAAATTGGATCAATACACAACACTTACCTTGTTATCATGGCCACCTGTAGCAAGAAGTTTTCCGTCTGATGAGAAGTGACAACACTCAACTTTATGTGAACTTGCCATTATATGCTTGATCTCCTTGAATGAGAACCCTAATGTACAGTGAACCATTTGAATCTGAAATCTTAGGTTTTTGGAATATTTTTTTAACGGGGAAAAGAGAGGGCAGATAATTCATCCATCAGATTTATCATACCTTTGCCAACTTTTTCTCTAACGTCTGTATCATCAGGAGATAAGAATGACTCTACATTGTCACCCAAACATCCATCACCCACAAGGTGATCCATATTATCAGCCTGCAAAATAATAATTCAATTGCCTTGTTGTCATGTAGTTTTTTAGAGTGCCTAGATATTTCCATGCTTAGAAACCTTATTTTTTTCAGTCCATTATTCTAGTATAAATAAAAAGCCTTCCATGTGACAGAGAGAAATGAGTTCTCAATAAAACTTGGTGCAACATTAGGATACCACACATGTTTTGAGAAAATATTTATCTCAAACCAGAAAATGAATATAAGAAGTAATCCTAAGAAAATAGATCTGAATGAGACTCTGACCAATTGATTCTGTGCTGACGTAAGTGAGCCCAAACCATCCGTACCATACATAAATGATGACTTAGAGGAAGGAACATTCTGTTGCAGAGTCGACACTGTCATCATGTCTCCAGGTGTTTGTGTAGATGGTGTTGAAGGTGAACTGGTAGGTGGCCCTGGGGTGTTTGCAGTTCCAGAGCTATTGGCAGGACCTGAAGATGATGCTGGTTTTCGCTTTCGCCCTGTTTTACTTTTGGAAACCTTAAATTAACACATGCGAACAAACTGATTAAAAGACCTAGATATGCATTGCAGCCAGTAAATACTGTTCAAAAGCAGCAGATGAAAACCTGGTCGTTTCCTTGTAAGGTATTGGACACATTGCCCTCTGCTGTCATGCTTCCAGGACCAATTTTTTCTTGCTGCTGGAGACTCTCAGACTGATGGCCTGAAAGAGGATGCTGTGAATATTGTTGAAGCTGCTGACTATTCTTTTGAATTTGTTGCTGTAAAAGACAATTTAGTATACAATGAATACTTTGGCGAAGCCCAGAGGCAACCATTTCCCATGGGATACATTCAAAGTGGTGGAGAAGTTAATCCAAATCAGGCACAAGGGTAGGTGTCTATGTGATACCTTAAGGAACATATCTGAGTCTGGATGGGGCAACATTGAAGAACCAACTTGTGCAGGTGATCCGTTATCAGGAATTAAATCACCTACAGAATTTGATTGGCCATCTTTCACAAGAGCCATGTTTTGATCATTAAAAAGCATCTTGAGTCTCCTGCTCTCGAAATCACTGGCAGAAGGAGAAATCAAATTCTGTTGTGCCTGAAGCATAAGTTGCTGCCGTAGAGAAAGTTGATTGAAAGACTGTGAAGACTGCATCAAATTATTCGGCTGGATAATTCCTGAGCGAAGCTCATCCAGTCCCTAAAATAATTACAATCAAAACATAAATAGGATTGCTTGGACAGTAGAAAGAACATTGATGTACCTACATTACCTAGATGAAACAAAAAATGAAGCAAAAGATAGCCTTATATTGTTGTGATTTTATATTTCCTCGATGATGAAATTTATAGCACAATACTTAGTAAACTAAAATATCCATATCATAGACAATTTTGGCAATTTAAATTTTACAATGACATCTCATATTATATGTTAAAACTTTAACAGAGGCCAACAGTAAAGTTATACCCAAGCCAAGTAGAGAGGCTTCCCCTAACATTAAACCAGACAGGTAATGCCCCTCTATTGTTAGAATTTAAAAGAGTTTGTTCCAATAGCACATACTATTTTCTAAGTGTCCAATCTTAAACCTTAAAATGCATGCATAGACAAAGATAGTAACCATTCTTATGTTGAAAAAGACAATGTTATCTATCAGGCATGCAACATCAATTATGTAATCCAATAACGTAGCAACATCACATGTCTGCACCACATGCTTTTCCCGAATATATTCAGATTTATAGTTTGAAATTTGAATTTGACAAATCAATGATCCAAGAAAGATGGACTCAGGAAACCAACATATAAACAGCATCATAATTTAAATTTTGTACGGGGGACTTTGGTCAAAGTGACTCTTACTGCTAGAGGCCATCCTTTCAAAGTCAAATTGCTACCACCTTGATTTGAACCTAAAATAAGAATAATTGTCAATGAAAAATCAAAAGCAAATTCTGAAATCAAACAGTTACAATTACATTACAATATAATACAAATCCAAGAGATATCATTATTAAGGTGGCATATAAAGCAACTATGAACCATAGCAGGGAATGTTAAATATTTCAAGATGTCAAAGTTGACATATTCATGTTGTGGTATTCACTCAATAGCTTAAAAATCATAGAAAAGCCAGTGGAAAATATTGAATTGATTAAGATGTCCCTTAAACAGTAGAGGAAGGCCTGTTCATAGTAATGCATAGCATAAAAATTGTGCACTGCATTCTTATCACATAATTATATTTATAATGTCTTTCACTTGGAAAACAACAGCATGTCATTGGATAAGTAAAGTTCCTTAAAGTCCATTTACTGTTACAAACTTCCAATTTTTAAGGTACAAGAACCACATGTGAGAAGATAATTGAATTTGGACTTTGGACATCTACAACTTTTATTTTGCATCATAATGTCTACTTTTATTAACAAATATTTGATCAAAAGGACTTATTATGTTCAGAAAACCATATCACCCAAAAGCTTAGGATGCCAGGGGAATCTACCAGTGAAGATTTCTTACCTCTGGCATGATGTAACAGAGAATTTTAGAAATATACTATATGTGCTTTTTTTATTTTAGCAATGTCACCAATAACCAGAGAATAATTATCAAATACATAGACTTTTAAACGAGAAGACCCTAAACTATATTTTAATTAAGTTAATTGAAATTGATGTTTATGGGAGAGAGGAATCAAATATAAATCAAGTTACATAAGTGATAACAAGGAGGCACATTCGCAGACGGTGTTGGTTGAGAAAGACAGTTGAAATCAATTACAAATCTGAACACATCTAAGCTAATAATTCAATTGCCTCAGCCAATCAAAAGCTTTGAATCATGACCAAGGTCCTGACTTCTGAGTTCTGACAAATATTTTTTAACAAGTACCAGAAACAAATTAAATTATTCAAAGTCAAATATATTTTTTTAATTCTATAAGCAGTGATGTATCCATACCCAACAAGATTCAAATATTTTGTATGTGTTTAGTGTCCAAACAATTTATATCCTCATGAAAGAACAGTACCAAATAACTCTTCATAAGCACAGATATTGTGTACCAAATAATAAATCAAATAACTTGCACTGCCAAAAAAATGGAGTGAGAACAGGCTGAAAGTTAACAAAGATTGAATATCTTTAAAGATTCCTTATTGAACTTACCAAGTCTGTATATTGAACACTAACAAGTGAAAGTAAATTCAGAAACAAGTTTAATTTGAAGCAACAAAATTAGTACCATGACAACCAATAAAGGATCCTTCTGAAACAACAGCTTGAGACCTCATTATTGCATTCATATCACTCTTTATGTCCTGTTTCAGGACCCAAGACCAGCAAATACAAAATATTATAAATTTGAAATGGGATTGTACATAAATCAAGACAATAATGATGTTCATAATTACTTGTGTGGACCCTGGAAGTTTTTGGTTCAGATTTTGAACATGTTGAATATTCCCCTGTAAAATGTTAGGTGCACTGAGCAATGTCTGTCTGCAAACAGAAATTGGACCACTAGCAAATTCAGCTCGAATTGAGATAAGCAATCAAGAATAAGACAACATGAATAATAAATGTTCTGATCCAAGAAAACAATTCGTAGGCACCCTGTAGCCTGTTCACCAGTCGTTGCAGTTGCTTTCAACAATAAGGCGTGGTTTGGGTTTAGAAGCTGACCAACATCAACAGGTACTTTTTGCTGCATAATAAACAGTACAAACATGTGATACTAATCATATAAAAAAAGCAGGGCCATGTTATAATCCCAGACAAACTAGATACCTTAATGCTTCCATCATCTAAAGCATCTTTCTGATGTGGAAGCTTCAACCTGTCCTCATATGTTTTTGTTGCCATAGCATTAGAAGTTGCTCGGTTCTGCCTCATCAAAGGATCGTTGCTAATAGGACAGCTAGCACTACCGCTAATAAGTTGAGTTCCATGCAGACGTTGCTGCTGCTGAGCATGTCTTTGCAATAAGAGTTGCATTTGTTGATTCTGGTTTGTATTATGAAGCTCTTGCTCCTGTTGTTTCTGCATCAGTCTAGCCTTAATTTGTTGACTCTGTCATTTTCAAATGTATACTAAGATGACATTTATGATTTGAGGTCTATACTACATATTAAACACAGAAATAAGGTCTAACCAAAGATATTGAAACAACCATCTAGTTCTAATTATGACAGTGACCTAATAACTTAAGATGACAGATGTCAATGTCTACAATCTTGTTCATCTTAAAACCACAGAAAATAGTATTGCAACGAAAATAATGGTAGTAAATAGTAAATACCAAATCACGGACTGCTACACTAAAGCACACACATACACATGCTTCATCAGATTTAAAAAAATCTTATAGGCATATGTACAAAAGAAAGAGCATCAACAAGAAGCATGTACTTAACCTTGGTTCCCATTTACCAATACTAAGCAGAAAGTTAAAAATGGGTATATACTAAGAAGGATAGAGAGGAATTAATCATGGAAAATAGGAAAATTATAATTGATGTATATTAAAAATAACGCACCTTATTGTAAGATACTGCTGCTTCTGGGTGCTTCTGATTTGCCCTGGCAATATATATGTCCCAGAAGACAGACCACCACTCAAAGAGAAAACCACCAGGTGCATCTATAACTGGAGCATGTGACCAAAAGTAAAGGCCAAATTCAACAAATTAGAAGAGCATTTGCATCTGCATATACCTAATTTATTCCCCTAAGAATGCTCACGTTATTATCTTACCAACAGGATCCATTGAAACATTTCCTTCAGCCTGAAATATTCTTGCAGTAGCATGCAATTGTCTCTTCATGAGATAGTCGTGAATATACAAATCTAACCTGCTCCCCAGCCCCAAAAAATGATAAACGCAGCTAATTAGAAATGTAGAGAAAACTATAATAAAATAATCAAAGTGATAGCAATCAGCAACCAACAGGACTGACTGGGGATGGTGCAAATACAAATACAAGCTAAACAATGTCAAGTCTAACAAAAAAATCTACTCATGGCATTCACCTAAACCAAGAAGCATTTCCCATTAAGAAAGTGACATAACAGAGACAAACACAACAACCAAATAATGTTGCTAGTAAAACATAAACCATGAACTGTCATCAATCAGCATAGAATAGTTGATAACTACAAGATAAATTGTCATCAATCATTACAGACTAAGAACTAAAGAATAAAAGTAAAAGTAGACTAAAGGCCAAGGGGTGTATAAATTTACATATGAACTACTCCAAACTGAAAACAACCGAAAGAAAAACCATAGCTTGGATTGAAACACAGAAGCAAATCAAAGGAGAGACGCGAGAAAACAATAAAACGCAGATAATGCAAAAGCCTTGCAACACAAGCAGCTATGAACAGGTAACAGAAGGGGTGCAAGAAAACCCAAAAAACTCAACACCAACATGATCACATAAAAACCTAAACCCTAAAACAAAAAACAGGAGAGTAGAAGCGGCAAGCACAGAAGCGAACAACACAAGAAGCTGAACAAAATCCGAAAGAGAGAAATCAAATAGGAAGAATAAGGAACAAGGAGATGGGTCAAAAGAAAATAAAAAAGAAGGTGGCAAATTCAAAGAATGAGTGGTTTCCGTACATTTTATCGGCTTCCCAGTTGAGGTGAGACATGGTTTGTACTCCAAAGGATGGAAAAATCTGATCTTGGCGATGACCAGCGTAGAAGCTATGTCAGTGTATGGCTATGGTGACTGCGTCAGAAAATATGTTTCCCGCTACACAATGAGAGAGACAAAAAGGCTACTTAGATTTTTCAGAAACAGTGTTAAAATAAATAATAATCTTGGTTTTTAATTTTAAAAAATTATCTTTTTTAAATGAAAATAGTATTTACATTTTTTTTGTTTTCTTTAAATAAACTAATTCAAAGGTGTATTAATAGAAATCAATTAATTTCATTTTATTATAAATTGTAGTATATGGTAAAATTGTTAAAACCAATAA
>JAMLFT010012955.1:0-10088 GCA_026544285.1 Pachyrhizus erosus
TTCCGATCTCAATAGTTTACAGTTTTTTGAATTAGTTTGTAATTTTTTTTTGGTTTGAATTTGAACACCCTAAAATTTACTACAACTTCCAAAAAATATTTGTGACAACTAACAAGCATTTATGCCTATTTTATTGAAATAAAAATAAAATAAAAAGTGAAAACTTATAAAGTATTTATTATTATACAAGTTAACCTAGAAAATATTCAATCAACTAAAATTTTATTCTCCAATTTTTAGAACATTAGAAAATTTGTCATCAAATAAAAAATTGACACAATTAAAATATTTTGTGATAATTTTTCTTTTAAGTGATTTCAATTAAGACAATTTTAAGACCTTTTTTAATTAATTGTGACAATTTTTTTATATGAAAATAAAATTCGTAATACTTCATAAATTAGGAGGAAAAAAATGAGACACAATTTGTAATATCTTAAAACTTTAGGAACATAAAATGCAATTAAACTAATTATAAAATCATGAGATTAATACACAAACGAATATAAAATATGATTTAGATTAATTTAGACACACTTTTCAATTATATTCAATAATTTAAAAATAGAATATACAGTAGTGATACCAAATTAACAATCACTATCTGTTCGTTTTTGTTTTTTAAGTTTGCTTGTTCCATGTGAAAATTCAAGCTTACTTAATTAGCATGCCATGGTCTGTTAGACTCTCTCAATACTATAATTTATATAGAAAAAAACTCAAAAGTTTTTACTGCTGTTTGCCTCTCAACTAAGCAATACTATGACTCTTTCTCTTTCCTTTATGCTGTAAATGTTTTAGCTTTAAAGACTAGTTTGTTATACTTTAAAAATGGGGTAAAATGTTAAGAAATGAGTTCTTAACATGACTTCAACATAATATATCTCTACAGATTTTTTTTATTAATTTATTTATAAGAGAATAGCTGCATGTAGAGTTAGTATTCATTAATTCAGTAACGGGCCAAATAATCCTCATACAAAGTTCTCTTATCCGATCTTATGGAACCAATACTTTTTTATTAAAAAAAGAAACATAAAATTATAGTGTTGTCGTTTCTTCCGAATCAGCTGTATGAGGTGATTCGATTATCATGGAAGATTTACATCCCAAAAGGTTAGAACAAAAGACAACTAAATGTGTGTAGGTTAAGAAAAGATTATTATTATAATAAAGGCATCTAATCCAGCAGTTTTATATATTTGTCTCTATACACACACTAATCTTTGTTACAGAGTGATCCAATATAGTTTCTCCAGATGCCACTATGTTCAGAACAAGAGATAAAACCAAACGAATAAAATCACAATTTATATCTCTGATTTCTTCAAATAGCACATTTCACATTTATTTTCCATATAATAATCGAAATCTGATTTTGTCGATCGGCTTAAAGACAAAATTCAATACTGTTGCCATATTGGCATGTGACATTTTCATTTTTGTTTACTAGTATTTTTTTTTTTCTTCTGAAGAACTTGAAACATGGCTCATCTGCTAACGGCCAAATTTCTTTTGTCTTGCTGCCAGATTTTCGTTGACTTAATCTGAATTTCTTTTGCTTAGCTAATAGCTAGGAAGCAGAACACAACCAGAAATCTTTACATTGTTTTTTATTTTATCTTGTGTCTTCAAAAAAAATATAAATAAAAAATAAAAGGATGGTCTGTTCAAGAAAATATTTTTGTATTTATTTTCTATTTTTACTTTTAATAACAAAAATGAATCTTTATTTTTATTTTGTTTCTTACTTCTAAAAATTTGTATAAGAAATAATGGAAACAATTTTTTTTTATTTTCTATTTTTTTCTGTTTCCTATACAAACTTTTGGGTGAAAATTAGATATCATCTTTGTCATTAAAAGTGAAAACAGAAAATACTTTTGTAGTTATGATCTAAAACATTTATGTTGAGAAAAAAGACAAAAACAATCAAAAGTACCTAAATTCCACAGAATTTCTACATTTTATATGACCTGTACATGTTTCAATTTACTAATAAGTACAGACGAAGGAGGCATGTAGATTACAGAATGCGAAGTTATATTTTTTTTACGAAGGGGGCATCTCTTGAATCTTATCAAATGCCTGTGGATTTATATACATAAGAAGCAATGGTGGAAAGCTTATTCTTTAAATTTTCCTCAAAACGTCAAGTATTCATTTACTGCTTGTAAGTTATTTAATTTATCTAAGAAAACAAAACAAAAAAATTCAGGTGCAAATTGCAACATGAAGAAATCCGAAAGCTTTATACTGAGTTTTATTGCTATTTTAATTTCAAAATAAAAACATTAAACAATAGATCACATTACTTCAAAATCAATTTTAACTATAACCAATTTTATTGAAGATCAACTTTATCCATGTTCATCGAAATATATACTTAGCCTTGACTTACATGGGTTACGCTAAAAAAACACTCACAAGACCGAAGACCTACAGAAGGGAAATACCATATCATATGGCCTTGTGAGTTGAGGACAGTTCGTGAACATTAAATTTTAAAAATTTGATAGTCATTTTTTTTTTAATTAACCAGCTTGACACAAAGTGGTTCAACCCACTTGATGAACTATCTAACTCAATTTTATTATTTTGATAAATAAATAATATACATTAATAAAAAAAAGTCAAAATTTTGATAAGAAACTAATTTTAAAAAATATCAAGTACTTGATAAGAATCTAATCTCACAATAATGTTATAAAATAGTTCAATTAAAAAGTAAAAGACAATAATTAATTAAGCTAAGCAAAAACTATCATATAAAAAACTTCAATTTTAATTTGTGTTATTATTCAATTATATGTCGTGTGTTTTAACAATGAACATTTTAATACACAAATTTTTAAATATTTAAACAAGTTTTCAAAAAAGAAAATTGTTAATTTACAATTTAAATATGTTTGAGTTTAATTCTTATATTATCAACTATAACAAATTATGTTAAGTATTTTTTAAAATAATTATTATAAAAATCAATAAAATTATCATATATATTAATGTTAATATATGAACTATTTACTCAATATATTTTTAGTTTACTTTTATTTTAGGTTTATCCATATACTTCAATCACATTTTTAATTAACATGTTTATTAAAAAATAAAGACCTCCTAAATTAGTGATGTCAAGGTAATAAGGAAAAGGAGAAAAATTAAATAGTAAAAACAATTTATTATATAGTTGTTTGGGTACGTGAAAATTTAAACAAAAATAGCTTTATAATTGTGTTGTTTGGACCAAATTTTATGTTCTTGAAATTAATTATGCAAAAGAATTAACAATCAAAGAAATAAAAAATAAATAAAATTTCATAGCACATTTATTTCTAAATCCGAAACGCAGACGGTGACATCTATGCACCACTTCAAAAACGGTGTATCCATGCACCAGGTTATATATATATATATATATAACATTTTTGACTTGAATCTCGATAAAGGGGTTAGGATATAAAAATAAATATATACTTAGAATCCCAAAATTAATGAGATTTGTTATGTCATTTGTAATTATTAAATAAAATTAGTCCATGTAGTGTACCCAGATTTGTCACTGAAGGAGTGTGCATGCGATAGTGGAGATCCGCCAGTGTTTTGTGGTAGGCACGATTGATTTATGACGTTTAGAGGGACTATCACCGACGGTGACTTGATCCAACTCAGTGGGGTACTAGAGATTCAGTGGTTAAGGAGGGGGTTGAGTGAGGTGGGTTGAAGGCCTTGGCCCATTTGACAGTTCTAGTTTTACACTAACTTAGAATCATGGTATAAGGAAACTTATGTCATTCTATTTCTCAAATGGTAATTACCATAACATGGTGGAGCAGGGAGTCAATGACCATCACATGAATACTTGAATTTTCAATAACACCAGGAAAATCTTACCAAGGACTGGGAGGTAAAACTTGAACATACTTTGAGGTAAACTCTTGCACGGATTGTTTGGCTAAGCATGTCTCTAGGAATAGTGATTCTTTTTTGGTCTGGCACTCTTGTCCGTTAGATATCAAAGTAATATGCTCTCTCATATGTAATGGTAGTCCAGTGCATGAGAGATCGGCTTCAGTTTCATTTTTTCTTTTTTTTTTTATTTCAACAAAAGAAAACAAGTGATTTTTTTAGAAGACATTTTTCATTATAATGTTTCCTTCAAGAAGTCATTTTGCATATAAACAGAGATAAGTGGATGATGTTCACAAAAGTGGTGTATAAGGGAGTAATTAATAGTGCTAGACATCATATAAGAACTTGATTTCTCTATTCTTGTTCCAATTCTCTCTATTCGGTCTCTGGCTTATTCGTGAAGTTGTTCAGACTTCAGATTCAAGAAAATCACCATCTTCCTAGAGATCACACTGTAATCATTTTGATGAGCTAAGAAAATATGGAATTACCGATGTATAAGCCAACAAAAGAAGGGATGAACTAGATGGTCAACTATTGTCCATTTCATCCCAGCATATTGGCAACTCAGTGGGATCTTCAACATGCATATATGTTGCTTATTGGGTACCCTTCAAGAATTGCTTTCTCCATAATCTTTTCCTGGTTAAAAGAAAGGGTATTTTGGTTTTCTGATTGCAATGTTGTAGAATATAGTCTAGAAACAAAAAAGCTTTTAAAGGAAAGCAAAGCTTGATTTTGAATCAAAGTTTTCTTTTGCTTGTACATATATAGTAGAAGATAGTGTTTTCTTTTGCTTCTGTTTACCCTTTTTCATTAATGTAGAAGTAATAAACAAACTTACCTGTATAGCAGTTGTGATCATCCCAGGTCCACGCTGCGGTTACTCAAGTTGAGAAAATCATAAAGAAAAAAGTGAATTAATTGATGCAAAAAATCATAAAGAAAAAATCACCTGAAATTGTTTTTTTGTCCATGATATATCCTTCCACGTTTTAGAATGGGCTGATTGCCATTCTGTTGGAACCTGAATACTGTCTACATGTTGCAAAAGCCTCAAGCTATCTGCAATGATATGAAGTCCAAGTGAATGTTAGAATATGATAGGCCAACATTTGATTTAGGCAGTTGTAAATCTGTATTAGGAAGTCAGTGGGCATTTATTTTTATATTAATTTTGGATTAGGAAGTTATATTATAGGTGATGATGTGACTGTTACAGTGATACATAAGTTGTGTTATAGACTTGTAAAAGGAGATCAAGGTGTCAGATTGTTATTCCCTGTGTTTTGAAGGAGGAAGCTCTTTGTTAGGGAGAAACCCTGTGTTTGTGCTCAAACTTCGCCCAAAAACCAGATTTTTGTCTTTATTTAGAATTCAGTGTGTTCATTTCTTGAGTCCAACAACTAGTCTGATCCAGTTTAAGGCATCGGAAACAATTATGATCCGTTGATTCAGATCCAGGAAGGAGCAATTTTAGAAGTCACACAGCATTACAGTTTTCATACAGCTTCATTAGCCACTCAGTCAAAATAGATACTGAAATTTCTAAAACAACTATTCTATAATACTATTTTTAAGCATTTGAACACTAAATAAATGAAAGCATTGAAAAGCCAAAATAGTACTTGTGATGAATGCCTCCTCCCAGATTTCACATTCTGACCATGATGGAGCAACTTCTCGAAATGGAATTCCTTCACTCCTGCATATCCTGCACATAATGCAAGTCACTGCTCAATCACATGAGAAGCATAAATTCTATTAAAATTTTTACACAATGGCACAGTTTCTTTATGCTCAAAGAAAGTATATCAGAAAAAAAAAATAGATTTATAATCAAATCATACTCAAGCACTAGTTGGCGTATTGTTCCTGGAAGAACACCATCACTGATGGGAGCTGTTTGTACTTCGAAAGAGTATTTATTTCCATAATCACGCAGGGCCTTCCCATCATTTGAATCCCAATCCTAAAATGAAATATGAAATGAACACTAAAAGTTGCACGTGCCTGTCTACCACAAGCAGAACTATAAAGTAAAATCCATGATGCACACATGTACATACAGACGCACGCACACAGCAAAAAAGCGGGAGAAACTCAAATCATGGTATCTTTGCAATCACTAGAGTGCAGTGAGCATCAAATGATCATGAAGCATAAAATCTTATAATTTTAAAAAAAGAAACACAAACATATAAAGGCTTGAAACTCAAATAGTTGAGTGCTGCGTATTCATCAATATGATGAAAAATAGGAATTCATTCTGAAAATTTCTATGCTGCAAAATAAATAGAAGATGAACTTAGAGGTTTTTAATAAATGGGTATGCTTGTCAATGTCTTTCAAATCAAATAGTCCATCCTACTCAATAATCACTACTATTTAAAGCAATCTCGTTGCAATAGTTTTAGCATTACAACAAATCAAATTTAAGTCTTACTAGAATATTGAAGTCTGATCAATCCAACCACATTATTTAACAACAGACAGCTTTAGGATCAAATTGTTGAGGGTGATGCAAAAGTATGGTTACTAATTAAAAAAGAGGCATAAGGAATTATAGAATAAGATAAGCATGAACATTGAATGCTAAGTTAGAATTTAAATTGACAGATCAAATAATCTCACCTTGCAGCAAACAACAAAAAAATTTGTCACACAACCTTCGAGGATCTGGTCCCCGTCATTAGACAGCAACAGTTCTGTCACTGAGGGAGGCCTGAGCTTTTCCAGAGGTTTCCTAATCCTGCATTGTAGACAAAATTTCCAACTATTAATTTGAAGGAACATCAACACAACAAGCATCAAGAAAATGACTAATGAAAATATGTAATTGTACATTGTCAGAGACCGCAACTTGCAGATATAAATATTAACAATGAAATTAAAAAGAAAAGTAGGCCACCCTCAATTCATTACAGGACTTATAGGCACTAAAAATAAAGGTTTTTTTAGTAAAAATTTGGCTTGGTTTCAACCAAGCATTAATATATAATTAAATTTATAATCAAATAATTAAGTCATTAGTGTCTCTTAAAAAAATCAATCTGAGAAGCCAAGTCATTATCCAACACATGCTGGCTGGAGGAAGAACAGAAAGAGTATTTCTAAGGAAAAACAATATTATATAAATATTTTTTAACAGTTCTTTAATTATTTGTTTATGTAAGTTCTCGTCATTGATCCCTAGATGTTTCCCTTCTTGAACTTAACCCAAAATGAAAAATGCCCCTAATGTCTAGACAACTGATTAATATCCTGTTATTTTTCTTACATAGGATTTAAGGAAAAAGCAAAGAGTTGAATAATGCTTCCAATTCAAATTACATAAACTGACCTTACCCAATCTGAATATTTTGCAGCTGCAATATTCCTCCCATAGCCCACCACAGCCAAATGAACACCATTTCCCCAAATACCAAATGTAGGAGGAACATAAGTCTCAACATGCACATGCACATCAAGAATTTTGTTCATTCTTTTGTCGCTGACAGTCTCACATGCATTTAATTCCTCCAAATTACCACTAACAAGAGTTGTAATTGCCAGCTCCTCACAATCATTCCTTTCTTTTAATGTAACTGGCAAGACTTTGCATATCGAATCATTAACAAGCATCTGAACAGTGGGTTGCCATATTGGCCAGGTTGCTGATGACAGTAATGAAATTGCAGAATTATTAGATTTAAATAGAAGCTGTGGCGCCAAATTTGATAGAATTTGTATAGAGTCTGAAAGTCTTTTCATGTGTCTCTCCCAAAATAACAAACACGAAGCATTGTTGTGAGTACGTGATGTTGTGTAAGCACCTAGACCAGAAGTTAGCTAAATAAGTTTTAAATAAACAAGGAAAGGTATAACAAAATCTTGCAAGAGTTTGTTTACTTATTTTACTAATTTGTTACTCATTTTGAAAGTACCTGGATGAGTTTCAAGGAAGCCTTTGACTGGAGGAGCATCTGAGGTGTGTAAAAGGATGCCATTATTGAAGAGAAACCTTGAACCTGACATTTGTTTAGTTTTCAGGCAACGAGAGGAGAATTCAAACCAAATAGCCGTCCAAAGGATGAAACTGCTCTTGACCCTTCCCCCAAAAATTAGATTGTCTAACTATCTTCAAAGGCAGCAAAAATCCATGTGCACTGCAAATAGTTGTTGAGTGTATATCATGATGAGACATGTGTTCTAATGCTACATGCAGCAAATTCAAAAGACAAAGCAGCTACACCATATGATTATTGTTTTAGACAGGTCAGTGCAGAAAGACAACACGAGAAATCTGGACCCTGATAAATGGCATGGTTATGCACTACTGAAATTTATATATATATATATAAACTTAATTCTGTTTAGTCCTGAAATTTGGGGTGAATCTAGTTTTGGTGTTCCAAAATTAAAAAATATACATTTTTAATCCCTAAATACTAAATTTGAGGGACTAAAATGATTTTTTCAAAACCATTTTCAATCCTTAAATAGTAAATTTGAGAGACTAAATCTATATTTTTTCAAATTTAAGGTATTAATTTTTATTTTTTATTTTTAAATTTGGGAGATGAAAATCAAATTCACCACAATTTTTGGAATTAAAAACATAATTAAACAAAAAAAATCACATAAGTTTTTAGATATATCATCCACAAGCACAAGTTCATCAACTATATGAGAAATCTAAGAAGAGATAGAAGTGACCCCAAGTTGACGAGGCAAAAGGTCATAGAGCTCAAAGAATAGCAGAAACCTTCCATAGAAATATATCATTGAATTGATTGATATTATGAAAGATGATAAATGATTACAAGAAACTCTTATTTATACTAGTTTTGTGCGTCTAACTACCTAAGTAAATCTCAACCGTTGATAACTTCCTAATCAGTGTACGCTGTTGAAACTAACAGTGACACAAGGGATGCCTAACAAACTGAGTACTTATTTCGCATCCTACTTTTACCTGCACATAAAAGAAAAGGATTTGTACCTCTGTATCAAGAATGAACCCACACCACAGTTTTTCAGGAAAAAAGAAGAAGAAAAGCACAATGGAAAAAATATGAACCCACAATAACAAAATTCAACTGGGGAGAGAGTAGATGAGATAAATAAACAAATAAAATTCAGATTTTAGGGAGACATTAGAACTTAGCTGGGCAGTGGCAGCAATTTTCAGCATCAGCAAGAAACTGTTTTTCTTTCACTTTTGTTGTTAATAAGGAAAGGAAGGCTATTTACAACATTAACATGATGATATATGAATGTACAAATAAATAATGCTCCATGGTATAAGATACTTGTTAAAACATATGACCGAACCATATGATTAAACAATAATAGAGACAGCGCAGGTTACAGAAAAACAAGGTAGCAGAAACCCAGAAAGAGGAAATAATTAAAGGGATGAATGTTACCAGACGCAAAGCGCACATAGCCGAAATCAAAATCACAACAGAAACAAGCCCCGCTGCCGCTTTGGGGGTTTCTTTTCTCCTTCAGCCATTGTTTTATTTTATTTTATTTTTCCGATAGCTAATAATTATTAGTAACTTGTATTTTATTATGTAAATTAGATGGAGTAAATATTTATTTTAATATCATTAAAATTAATTATTAAAATTTAATTTAAAAATACATTTAAAATAAAATAAATTAAAGAGATATATAGTTAAGATAATTAAATAAAAATAAAAATAAAAGAGAATAATTTAAAATGATTAAGAAAATTTTTAATTAGTTAAAAAAAGTATGAAATAGATATTAAAAAATATTAAGAATGTTTAATTCAAAAAGTGAGGATTGTACTCTCTAAATTATATATTATATGTTTTAATTTATAATATTAAAATAAATTTAGTCAACATATCATATAATAAATAAATATTTTAAAATAAATAAATTATTTTTAATATTTATAATAAATAATTTTAGTAGAAATTAAAAATATTTTTCAGAAAAATAATTTAATTTGCATCTGGATAATTTTGAATGATAAATTTTTTGTCAGTATTTAATACAATTACATTAGTAATTGAACTCAAAATTATAAATTAAGATAGAACAATTTTTTGTTAATTAATTCAGGTGTTCAACAGTATATTTGTAATAAATAATTTATATTATAATATAAAATTATTTTTAATTATTGATAATTTTTTTAAAATCTTAAAAATTAATTT
>JAMLFT010012956.1:0-10088 GCA_026544285.1 Pachyrhizus erosus
AGATAATATATATATAAAATATTAATACATGTTTCAGTGTGATGCACGTGACAAATTATTTGTAGGATAATTATTTTTAATATATTTAACAAATAAAATTAAAACTTAAAAAATAAAAAAAAAAATTTATAAAAATAATTTGACACACCAATATAAATTTATTTTAATTTTTGATAGTCAAACAATTTTTAAGTTATGATTTTATTAATAAAATTAATAAAATTCGTAAATACAATATGTTAAAAAATTATTCTTAACTATTATTTATTTTCATCGTAAAATAAATTGTTTCTGTTAAAATTTAAAATAAATTCTAATAAAAAGAAACTCAATAATAACATTAAAATGAACCCTTAATTAATTTATCAATTTTTCTTAAAAATATATTAACATTTTATGATATAAAATTATATTTTATATACATAAATTAAGTTATAGTTAATTTTAACCAAATTAAAATACTTTTATAAAAATATGAATTTCTAATCAACTTATTTTTTTATATAAAATAAGTTAAATCATTAGTTAAATTTTTTAAAATTATTTTTAATTTTAAATCGATATATATATAATTTGCTAATTATTTTTCATTTCTTATTAAATTACTTTTTCGTTGATATCAAATGTTTTATTGATAAGATATTTACCTAATTTAATCTATTAATGTGATAGATTAGCATTTATTCTACTAATTATATTAATTAATTTTTGAAATTTAAAATGTTAGAGATTGAATATAACTATAAATATAACTAACGAATTACCATTTATTCTACCAATCATGACATTTAGTATATTAGAAATTTAAAAAATTAATTTTTATTAAATATTTTAATTTTTAATGCTTAAATACTTATTTCTTCTATTTTAAATAGTTATCATTTTAACAATTTTATTTTATAGTATTTTATTTTAAAATATAAAAAAATATTTATTATTTTTTTTAACTTTGTTCTTCTCTCTACACTTTCCTTTAAATATTATGATTCGATAATCATAAAAATAATTTATTTCTTTTTTAAGAATAAAATATTAAGAATTCTTTTAACTATAAATATAATTAACATATTATCTTGTAAACTTAAAGTTTAATTTATTGAATGTTTTAAAAGCAAATTGGTAGTCTTTCTCTTAAATTAATTCAATTTATTAAATTATAGGACATAAACTTTAAGTGTGGTTTAAATTCTTCTAACATTTTTTTCTATTTTTTATTTTCTTCTTTCTTATAAAAATTATTAAAAGTCTCTTCATAAATTAAAAGATAAATAAATAAAAAATGATTTGTTGTTTCTCATTTAACATGGATTAATAAAGAAAAGAGTAATACAATTATATACAGTAAAAGTTATTCACTTCTTGCTCGGAAGTCAAATGAAATTTGACTCTATTAATTTCTCATGCATGATTATTCGTCTTTTTACTATGTATTTGATTTGATTTTTTATTATATCTTGAGTCTAAAATATATTGAAAAAAATATATATTGAAAAAATAAAAAATAAAAATAGTAAAAGAAAAAAAATAAATTAAAAATAAAATGATAAAAAAATAAAATATTTGTAACAAAGAAAGAAATACCTTTAGTAATAAAAAAATAAAAATAAAATAAAGATCAAATCTTGTTTTATTAATATAGTAAAACTCAACATATGATTGTTTGTAAAACATTCCTTTAAATCTTTATTGTTATTTTAAAATATATAAAAAATATTAAATAAAATTTGAAAAGTTAAAAATTTACCTTAAAAAAATTAAAATGATTGACTAATTAGTATTTTTTATTTGTATTTATCCCTCCATAAAACTAAATGACAAATAAGAAAAAAGTTAATAAATAATTATTTCAGAAAAAATGACGAAAATGAAAAAACAACTATGTATATACAGGTATTTATTAAATGAATATTTTTAAAGTATTTAAAATAATAATATTAATAAATATTTACAAAAACATAATAATTTATTAACGCACATTTAATTTTCAATTTAATGAATTATATTTTATTCAACATTATTCTGTTACATGTACTAATATATTACATCAATACTGATTTTATTACATTAATATTAATAGAATTAAATGCTAATAAAATAATTACATTAAACAATGATCAAATAATATAATATGTTAGAAAAGAGTGTTGTTAGTATTTCTTAATAACTAAATAAAAGATACACAAGCCGCATTAAGTTATCAATAAAACATCACTAGCAAAATATATTTCGTGTACACAGCTGAAAGTGGGAGGTTAGGTTAGTACGGGGTAGAATTTGAAACTTAATGGTGTCCACTACAAAATATTGGGTACTAATTACAAGTGTGGTTTCGTTTCCATTCATATGTGTGACTCTTTAGTAGCGTTGCAGGAGAATGGAAGAATTAATGGTACATTGTCCATTGTCCTTGGTCCAAGAGTCCTCTAGAGTCAGAAAGAAGATAACAGGTCTAGTGTTGTCTCTCTTACAAAGAGCTCTTCATTATAGTAAAGCCATATAGGTACTCACTTTTATAGTTGTTGAATGAATTACACTAAAGTGTTGCATAAAGGAAAATCAATTTCCCTTTTATAATGGCATCGTTAGACTTATGTGAGGTCAGGGTCTTCCTAGAGGATAAACCAACGAATTCCTCACCCTACAATGCAAGCTTGTTAAATGAAAACAGATTGTTCCAGTAATATAGCCATATAGGGTACCAGTGTGTCCTATTCAATAATTTTTTACAGATTGAATAGCGAATAGGACTTGACTCTGCTTGCCAATTAAAGACTAAGTTTTCAAAATCCTTAAAAATCATACTTAAAAGGTTAAGCAAACTTTAGATGTAGATGGACTGATTGAGTAGTTTTGGAGATTTAATATAAGTTTCAGTCCCAACAATAATATCTATAGTATTTTTATTTTAAAATTTGCTTATTTTTAATCAAAAGTTAATGTTTATTTTGTCAAGATACTTATATTATATTTATTTAAGAGGTTATTTTTATTAATATTTATTTTTTTTATACAAGTGGATAAGAGAATTTTAATTTGAATTTCTGATCATATATATATATATATATATTTGTAAGGCTAAATTACCGATTTGATACTTCTATTTATTTATTTTAATCATTTGGTATTTTTTTTTAATAAAATATCCAATTTAACTCTTTGTTTAAAAAATATTTCAATGCACGAGTCACAATTGGATGAAAAGAATCATTTTGAAATATTTTTTAACAAATAAAAAAATAAAAAATTAAATTAGACCTTTTATTAGAGGTCAAGTTTTATAAATAAATAAAGGAGTTAAATTAATAATTTAGTCCATTTTTTTTATAACTTTGTTTGAAACGACATAATATATATAAATAGTCAATCAAAGTATTTGATTCCATTTATTTGATATTGAATAAATCAAAATTTTTAGCCTTAATTATAATTTCATTCTATTTGTTAGTTAATGCATCCTAATTCTTCAAGAAGTTAGAGTCAGTTTCAAGAAAAATAACTATTCTGATCCTTTACTTTGTGTAATCCGTAACGATTTTGTGGTTGTGTTACTTTACTAATAATAAGGAAAGTCATGTCAAAAACCATTTAATTACATCATGTTTTCATGCTTTCCATTATAAGCCTAATGTTGGCGATATGGTAGGAAGGTTACCAGAACAATAATCTTAATGTTCAGAATTTAAGATAAAAAATATTAGTTCAACAGTGACAAAATACAAAAATGTTGTAGAATTTAAGATACAATGACATCTACATTCAATAGCTATTTGAAACAACATAAAAGTTATACATGGACTATCTTTAAAACCAGTTCAATCTCAAGAGATGATTATACTCCTTTGGTGTGCAAGAAGTTAAATTTGGATACATTAACTATAATTTTAGTCCATTTATCGTTCAACGTGTCTTGATCCTTAAAGAAGCTAAGGAGGAATGTAACTAGCTATAACAAATCATAATTCTTCTCCATAGAAATCCTTATTAAAGTCATGAAGTTTCACAGACATATAGTTATAGTTTGAATTGAAATACTCATCAACATTTTAATAACACATTTGAACGATATCCAACCAACCTAAAGAAACTGTTATTTTGAAAGGAGATATAAATAGCTCTTTATTGATAAATTAACTAATTAAAAAAATAGTATTCAAATTACTATTGGTATAATAATAGATTATTGTTTAAGATTATATAATACACCAAAAATTGTTCAAGCAATAATATAGAATGTTGACAACATAACTATTAATGAACCAATGATCTGTGAGCAAAGTTACTTCCAGCCATATAATAATTTAGAACACTAGTTTAAATATAAATAACATACTAATAATAGAATAATAACACATGCAAATGGACTATCATAAAGTATTTGGGATTTACAATTTTTAAAAGGAGTCAAACCCTACTTCCTAGATTGGTATTGGACAGGTGTTGCTACAGTGTCAATATTTACTAATAAAAGGAGAAATGTGCGAGTGTGGAGCATGTGGACTAGGGATGAAAAATGTGATGCATGGGTGCTTGGTTAGCGTGGCAGTGCACTTGACTAGAGTGATGATAATAACACTTGGTCAGAGTGAGAACAAAGGATCTTGACTGATTCAATGGCAATAGCCAACTTGAGTTAGAGAAGATGCAAACTAGTAGAGAAATAAGGGAAAGGAAATACAATGTTTGAGGAAAATATTAAAAATGACATTTATTAATTTTTTGTGTTTTTAAGATTTTAATGATTTGTCATGCTATTGTTGGATGTTTCTATCACCTTAAACTTATGTTATGACCACATAATGTTTTTTTTTTCTCTTTGTTTGGACCTTGAGCACTTTTTTTAACGATGAATACTTCTTGTTTTATTTTATAGAAAAACGGAAAAAATAATAAATTCGAAGTATAAGAAGTTAATTCCTAGTATTACGTGTTACTTATTAACTAAACTAATAAAGAAAAAAAATGAAATAATCATATGGAATAAAATAAAATAATGTATAAATTGCATATTTTAATTAAGCCACTAAAATAAAATTGAGCTACTAATAACTGGTAAGGAATTATATAATTTATATCAAGTCATAAGTTTAAAAATTATTATTATACATAACAAAATTTGAAACATTACATGCATCCTCTTCCCAAAAGATATGTTATCCTATATTAATGAGTTTACATCGGTAAAACTTAAATAAAATTTATAGATGTTATTGGCGTAATATTTTATATAAACATCTAACAAGATTCGATCATTTTACTATATTGTTCTATTTGTTATATAAGTTTATAACTAGACAATATAATAGAATTTTAGTACATACAAGTGTAAGAAGTGTCTTACATTTTTTGATACGAAGTTATATTTATTATTTATGGGAGATAATTTTTATGTAAGACCATTATTAATAGCAAAACTTTTTATTAAAATATTTAATACAATTGTGTTATATTCAAATTCAAACTAAAAGACGTTTCTTAATTTGAAACAAAATGTTTATAAAAGAAATGTCTTACATTAAAGGTACACATATTTTAAAGTCTTAAATAATATATCATTAAAATCAAATTATTATTAAATGACAAAATGAATGTTTTTTACACGTAATATGCGTTTGATTGGGTGTCCCAACATGGATCATGAATTGGTTTTGGAAGAAAAAAAAAACAAAAATTTACTTCTTCGACATTTAACGTGAATTTACACTCAGATTCAAACACACTATTACATAACATAAAAATAAAAATGATTTTACCAATAAGTCCCTGAAAGAAAAACAAAGCTAAACTTTTGATTAGACGGATTTTAGCACTAACTTTATCATCATGTGAAACACGTTATTGAGGAAGCAATAAATTATTGAAGGAACGAGATTAGGCAAGATGAGAACTTCCAGAAAGATGTAATGAATGAATTAGAAGTGCCTTCAATGGCCCAAATATAGCAAAAACTGCTTTATAATGTCAATCACGTTTCCAACAGATACCTTATTGTCAAATTAAACAAGGGTCATTACAAAGTTACCGCAACAGGTCGATTAGGATACGGAATGCTCCAACGGGCTTCTTTTCATCCACAGGCCAATTGGTCTATCAAAAAAAAAAGAAAAAAGAATGAAGGTGAATCAACGGTGGAGATCGAAGAAAGGCTCTTGAACAGAAATAAAAAACATTTGTGAATAAATAAATAAGATAAAAAAAATGATATTCCCAGATCATGGGGCCCTCTTTAGGTGGTGGTCCCCAACCTTCCGTTTAACCTTACCTCAAAGAAACTGTATGGCTAGAACCGTACGCGTATGATTAAACAGTAGTATAGTACCCGTAGCGTAGCAACGTTGCTTTCGCAGTACTTCAAATGGCTGAGAAGCAATCTCAGAGACAGAATCACAGAACCGGAGAGAAAGATAAAGAAAGAGAAAGAGAGAGATAGAGATAGATAGAGAGAGAAAGAAATTGATTGACCGCCATTGAAGCTTTGCTTCTTCTATCTCACTCGCAACAAAATTCTCCACACACATTCTTCATTCCTCATTTTCTCCAATTTCCACCATCCGGTTCAGAACTTGTTCAATTAAGATAATTCGAGGTGAATCCGGTTCAATTGGATCTTCTACTTTGCTTTTGTTCGCTCAATGGAGCAAACTCCGGGAGGATTGCGCGGATCCGTGCACGACGGCGCCACACTCGAGTCAATTCAATTCAACAAAGAAATTCAGGGAATCATGGCGCCGGCGCCGGCGCCGGAAAACGCGAGCTCCTTCACTGCGCTGCTCGAACTCCCGCCGACGCAGGCGGTGGAGCTCCTTCACTCGCCTGAATCCGACGGCGCTCGGAAACCGCCTAATTGCCACGTCAGCGAGAATCAGAAACCCTATTTGCTCAACTCTTTCGGTGGCAATTTGACCTTCCCTTCGAACGCCGCCTTAATCGAACGCGCCGCGAAGTTCTCCGTGTTCGCCGGTGAGAACTCGCCGCCGCCGGGGGAGACTCGCCTGGTTCGGACCGGGTCCGGTTCGAATTTGGATAGGGTGAAGAACGAGCCGCAAGATACCGATTCGAACCCGTGCTCGAGCTCGAGGCTTGGTTGCATTTTGGGTAGGACCGCGAAGAGAAAGGAGCGAGAGAAGAAGGTAACCTTCCTGATTGCAACAAATTCGAGAATTAGGGTTTCTGTTTACCGTAGAATTGAATGCTCAAAACGTGAAATAACATGTGATTTTGTGGAATTCAGGTTAAAGGATCGTCGAAGAAGAGTAAGAGCATCGCCGATGAGACCTCCGGTGACGGCGAGAAGCTTCCCTACGTCCACGTTCGAGTTCGTCGAGGTCAAGCCACTGATAGCCATAGCTTGGCAGAAAGGGTAAACGCTTGATTAATCACTAATTAATTTGTTTAAATTCGATCACTTTAGTGTATTTTATAATTTTACTAAATTTTAATGTTTTTTAATTATTATAAATTTATGATATAACCGAGTTTCTGTTGTAGGCTAGGAGAGAGAAGATCAATGCTCGCATGAAGCTTTTACAAGAGCTGGTCCCAGGCTGCGACAAGGTCGGTCTCTCTTCCTTTGTGGTCTTAATCTTAAAACCTTAAATTAATTATTTAGTTAAGTGTGCTTTGTTCGTTATTTTGGCTTATGTCATCCTTTTCCGTCTAATTTGTCTCCCAAAAGTGTAATTATATATCTAGGCTGCGAGTTTTAACAACGGTTTCTGTCATTGTCAACTTTTCAACCCCCTAAAAAAGTGCTTGCTTTTACATCAAGAGAAGTGCCTTGCACCGAGTGTCAAACATGTAGCTTTTGCCTTTTTGTGTGGTTTCTGGTTAGTAGTTACAATTTTTTACGAAGGTTAGTTTAGTCATTTCAAACTCTTCATTTTTTTTACAGTGGAAAATCTTAACTTTTAAGATCTTCTATGATATTAACCTGAATTGAGCAAGGTATGTAAAATGGGACTTTTTGAACAAATTGGTCACTTTCGGAAATAACAAATTATAATACTTTTATTTTATTTTATTTATAATTTGTTGCCCTTTTTAGCTACAATAAGAACTTAGGAAGGGACTCCTTGGAAGCTCATAAACTGAGTCTATGTTTCTCTCTAGCCCATATTTATGTCTGGAAGCTCATCTAATATGCAATATCTACCATCCAACCATATACAGGTTAGCCCTACATACCTTTGAACCCAGACAAAAAGAATGGATATTTTACAGATAAAGAAGTCTTAAACATAGCTAATTAAGAGCCTCTCGTCTTTTTGACCTAATCTTTTCTAAGCTGAGAGATTGAGGATATCTATATTTTCTTATTATATCTTTACTTGGGTGTAAGTAAAGGTAAACAAAATAGAAAAAAAATGAATTAGGATGGAAATATTAATTTTATTGTTTATTTGATATAAAAAATAAAGAGGAAGAAGATTTTTTTTTTAATGAATTCCATATATAATTTGTTTTTCCTCCTAAAGTGGGATTGTCTTACTTTTTTAAATTAAATAATTTTTTATAAAATAAAAAATTATAAACAATCTTATGTTAATAAACTAACTAATATACTAAAAAATTATTTTCTTAATTTCACATCATACGTTTTTTATTTTAATTTATCTTTCTTTTTCTTGTACTATTATTTTTTCTTTTCTTTATTTTCTCTGTTTCATTGAACAGCCTATGTAGACAAGTCTTAAGGCACAACTTCATATATAAGCCACGTGAAGTTGGGCCGTGCTAACAAGGCTACGCTTGATTGGATAATTGGGACGCGGTTTGTCACTCAGTTAAAGGCATAATTTTTTTTTTTCATACAATTTTTTGAGTTTTGATGTGATAAAAACATCAAAGCCTGATATGCATGAAAAATAAAATAAAATTTTAAATAATATTTTGATATTTGTAAAATATTTTTTTTTTATTTAAATTTTTTAAAAAAATTTGTTTTGATTTTAATTTTTTTAAATTATTTTTATTTAATTTAGTCTTTCTTTATAAAAATAATATTGACAATTCATTAATTTATCATATTATTCAACTAAATCTTAAATTCTAAACATTTTTTTTGTTAAGTTATATTTTTAAATATCTCATTAATTATATTAATATTATTAATTATTTTGAATAAATAGAAATTTAAAGACATAATTTAATAAAAAAAATTACATATGATAATTGTGTAAAATTATTTGAAGATATAATAAATAACTGAATTATTGAAATCCTTATTATATCAATAATTAATATTGTTATTTAAAAATAAGGACTAAGATCAAAAAAATTTAAATTTTTAAAAATTTAAATAAAATAAAATAAAATAAAAAATATCTTATTTTATATAAATTAAAAATTTATTTAAATGTAAAATAAAATAGAACTTTCATCATTTAGCAAGCAGTACTTAAGAAAAGACTTAATTCCACAGGGCTTCTTACAAAACGGCACTCGTGCTTTTCACCGAGCGCTGTCACGTGGTGAAGGCCCAACACGGGGAGTTATTCGTGTTTATATATGTATATATATATATATATATATATATGAAAAAGAATAATTTAAAATCTTTTAATCTTTTTAAGAACTTATGGAAAAAATAATTTTATAAAACAAGTTAATTTAAACATATAATTAGTGAAGTAAACTAAACTTATACGAGCTTTCAATAGTTTGGAGTGGTGATTGAGCTGCCAACACTTGGACATGGATTTCAGTCAATATCAAAGTGAACCCAAAAGGAAAAATAAATACATAAATAAATAAATGCATTGATTTACTTCATCATGGGCCACTACCGGTTGAATAAAGAAAAAGGAAAGAATAAAGGAGGTGGAATTATTGGTAGGATGATAATTGGTGGTGTTTAAATAGGAAATGGAGCATTGGTGCTCATACCCAAGCTCAAGAAAAAGAAAATGTCACTAATTTCATAATTATATCCTGACAGTGTAATTTTAGTACCTATGGACATGGATTCATTACTTGCTTTTTGGTTGAGTGGAGTATTTTGTGCTTTTAATATATGTTATTTTTTAAATAATTAATAAAATATATTTTTCTTTTTTATAAATAAGAAATAAACAATAATATTTTTTATTTTT
>JAMLFT010012957.1:0-10087 GCA_026544285.1 Pachyrhizus erosus
TATAAAAATTAAAATTAAAAAAATATTTAATAATAAAATATAAATAAATTTAAAGAATAAAATAATAAAAAATATTATTTTGAAGAATTAAATTGATATATAAAGCTTTTATAATTAGATTATATTGTAGACAAAATCTGAAATAATAACTTATTCTCATAATATAAAAGATGATGTTTATAATAACAAAAATGACAAGTAGATGTATATTAGTAGTCTCCCCAGTCCACCGAAACAGAAAAACGATTTTAAATATATATATTGGACAGCAGACAGCAAACACATGATAATGGTAAGCTCTTTGAGCGTTTTCTCTGGGTCAAGGCAAGGCTTTTTGTTTCCAAAATATTTGCTGAAAACAAATAATAAAAGCAAAAAAATATTATTTTTTTGGATAATGTTGCTCTCACGCGCAAAAAATAAAATCGAAAAAACACGTACCAATGGAATTGGGAATCACTGCTTTATGTACTTTTCCTGCAGCCAGAAATCAGAACCTAGCTATTCGCTATTCGCAATCATCAGGTTCATTTTTTTTTAGGTTGTTAAATAAATTTCACTGGACACTTTTACCCTCAATATATCTTTCTTTTACTATTTTCTTTTTATTATGCTATTTTATAGATTAAAATAAATTCACTTTTTAGTAGAAAAAAAAATGCTTATTTTATATTTTTACGAACAAAGTTTTTATAATTATCTTCTTAAATATATATAACTTTAATATTGAATGTAACTTTTTGTACAATTTTGCATAAATAAAAAAGCTTTAATAATCGAGTAAATAATTTAAACAAAATTAAAATAATTAGCATAATTTGTCTTTATATTCTTTAATACTGAATCAACAGGATTAATCATTTAATAATAATACATTGTGTTAAAATCCTATCTAAAATGCGACTTTAATCAGTAAATTATAATTTATAGACAATTATTACTATTTATTGTATTATTCATTTTGAGTTATTTTATTTTAATCAATAATTTTAAGTTTAAATTTTATATTTATATTTGTGTTAAATATTTTAAAAAAATTCATAATAATCTTATATTATTTCAACATGATTATTGTCTTCTTAAAAAATATTTGAAGTTTATAAAAAAAATTATATATTTTTATGCAAAAATCATCATAATGTTATTACTATTTATAAATATAAAAGCATAAAATTTGAGAATTTAAAAATGGAGAGTGTATTTTAAAAAATATAATTTATATTAATATGACCACCAATTATGTGGATCAAAATAAATTAATTTTTGCTAATTTAGATACTAAAACTTACCACTTATAAACATTAGGTGAGAATAATAAAGTATAAAGATGCATAAAGTTAAATTAATAATTAAACTACATTATATCTTTCTAAGTGTAGTATATATATGTTTAAATGATTGAAATATCTCCTTTTCTTACAAATTAAATCAAGAAACTTTTTTCTCTTTTAATTAAACTACATAAAAGTATTTTATTTTTATTAAAAAATTTATCTGTGGAAAGTCTAAACTAAGAAAAAAAAAAGCAATGAAATATTTTTGTTTTCACTTTGCAGAGGGCATTTATGGGCTTCGACGTGAATATCATAATACGGAAAGGAAACCGAGAAAAGAAAAAGCGTGTATGTACTGAGTGTTAGCATAAATTTAGGGAAGATGAGACTCGTGAGAGTGTGAGAATAGATGCGTAGCGGTAACCGTGCAATTTGCAAACCATTGTTACTTTCAAACTCCTACTCTTCTCAATCACGCGCTCCTCCGCGCGTCACTCTCGCCGTCTTTTCTCTTTTCTCCTTTCTATAACGTGAACAATTTGTACAAGTTCTTCTCTCTCTTCAACAATACCAACAACAACTAACACGAAGAAATTTCTCTGCGCTTGAATTTATTCGTTCATACTCTTGGGAGCAAAAATTTCATGCTTTGAAGAAAACCCTCTTCCTTCTCCCAAGGTGCATATTCTGCAGCTTCTCTTCTCAACCTTTCCGAAAATAATTACTCTTATTTTATTTATATATTTGTTTATTTATTTTATTTTTTCTTTATTTTTTTTGGCTATATTTTCTCTGCAGATTCGTTCTTCCTTGTCCGTTCTCCTCCCACACTCTTTTTCTCTCCTTTATCATCATCTTATGCTTTGTAATTATGTGTGTTTTCGGGTTTCCTTAGTTTATATTCGCATATTGGAATTGTTTCTATTTTTGGTAAAACACGAAGAAAAAAGAAAAAAACTCGCTTTGATTTCATTTCTCGTCAATGCGGACGGTGCAATGCGTGTGGGAGAAGCTGTTAAATCGCGATGTGCGAGGCTTTATCGTGCTTGTACTCTTCTCTTCACTTCTACGCTTGTCTTTTTGTATATCTCTGTTCAATAATACGTATGTAAAAATAAAATAAATAAATATTTTGGTCATAACAATTGAGTGTTTGGGATGTTGTGGATAGGTTTCTATGCTATTTGCTTTGTGTTTATTTTATTCTTTTGCATGAGGCATTGTGGGCTGTGATTACAAAGGGAAGAAAAAAATGTATGTAGCGGTGTCTGATTTTAATTTTTTTCCTTTAATATTCTGTGCTTATTTTGTAGCTGGAACAATTTAATTTGATTTTCCTATCCTGCATTGTAGTTCCATTTATTGCTGTTTTATTATGTTCTGTTCGTGAATCATATTCTGGTATTTGAGAATATAAAATCCACTTTGTCCATGTGAGATGACATGACTTTTTTGTTTGTTGAAGTAAAGGTAGAGTTGAACTATAAAAACGTAACTTTCGTGTTAACATTGCTATTAGTTGTTTGTTCCCGATCTTGAACAGCTGGAATTTTAGCTCAAGTAAGCTACTTGTCATGTTAAACATTTGTGAATTACCATTTATTAACTTTATTTGGTGTATTTCCATAAGTGAGACTTTTTATAATTTACTTTTCTATATATTAGGCATAAATTGGAGTGGTAACTCACGACACACCTTTTATCTTCCCACTAACACAAACATCCTTGTAATTCTATATCTCTGTGTTTGTCAGGAAAGGACCATTAGGTCATAGTTTTTAGCAATTAGAAATGGATTTAGAAGAGAAGTTTCTTGCTAAAGGTATGGTTCTGTGCTTCTTCTTGAGTCTACTCTTTTGAAAGTTCTATGATAATTTGTTTTCTCTTTGTGTGAAATATGTAGAGCCGAGTGTTAACTGGTGTAGTTTTATTATTCTATTCTGATATGTTATGTTGAAAGTAAACCGTGGGATATTGTATACTGGTATAGTATACTGCTAAAATTTGAGTTTGGGAAATATGAACACGTGATTAGAAGTCTTATTGCCTCTATGAATTGTGTGTTGAATGTTTCTGTTATATTACCATTGTTCTTCCATTGAAAGTCCTGCTGCTATTTATTTCGACTAACCATGTGGTTACTTGTGTATTCTTTTCTGATAAAGACTAAGTTTTGTACAACCTGTCATTTAGAAGGGTTTATATATATATATATTTATGAGGAAAGATCAAATGACTCCTGGAGTAACTCTAGAAGAGTCACTCTCTATCCTCATTGTTCATTTTTTTTAAAATCTAATGGTTGCAACAAATAACTAATCTTAACTATTAAATTTTAAGAAAATGAATGGTAAGGATGAAGAGTAACTTTCTTAGAGTTATTAGAAGTCATGATTCCCCTCTCTCTCTATATATATTTTGTAGCCTCATGATTTGTTGTATATGAACATTCTGTGCTTGCTTGGTCAAGAATTTTGAAACTACAATGTTCCAATAAGATGTGGTTGAAGCTGCCTCTGCTTTCTTAGTTTATCATTTATGCGAAATTTGTTTTGCCCATATAATGAAATATATTTTAGTTTTGTGCCAAAGTAAAATTTAGTAATCCATTGATGTGATGTGCCCTGTTAGCATATATGCTAGAGATTAGCTCTGCTGTTCAGCTACTTTTTAGAGTCAGGGATCGATGGTGTTATATCAGGGATAGACTTGTGATGTTTTTTCTTTTAAATAAATTATAAACAATAAGCATGTTTGGTTACTAACTAGTATTGTTGTATTTCCCCCTTAATCTAAAGAGTGAAGAGCATAGTTTTGGAACACAATTGTATCAATGATTTGCGTAAGTGCAATATCCAACTGTCTTCCCCTTCCTTTTTTATTTTAAATTTGGAATAATGTCATACTAAATGAAAAAAAATACAGATTGTCTCTGTTATGTTGAAGTGTTTTAAATTGTGTAACCTCTATATTGCCTTATTTAGGATGATAATTATTATACATCAATACTATTGCTGCTAATGATGATAATGTGATGAGAGTTATTCAAATTTTTATAACTATAAATTAGGTAAGGTTATTAAGTATCAGAGAAAACCTATCTACGATTTATTTTTTCCAATGGGATATTTCTTGGTTTTTCCTTTTAATAATTTATAAGAATATCCAATTATTTTCCCTTTAAACTTAGGGATATAAATTTTAACCCTAACAGTGACGTTCTTTTTAAAACTGGGGATGTAAATTTTCAGTAGTAAAATATTTTACTATTTTGCATTGATTTTCCATAACAGTTAACTACTTGAGCATAATATTCATAATAAAAATAAATGACTATGGTGTTCATCTTACAAAACCCTACGTTGTTTGCTGCTAAGAGTCCTAAAGACTAACTATTTATTCTTTTGACATTCTGACTATTTTATCTCGGAAGTGTAATCTATTAGGTGAAGATACATTAATGGTTTTATATTGGCATCTCTAGCAATCCCTCTCTTGCAAGAGCCTTTTGGTCTCGAAGCATGGACAGTCGCTATTTACTGGTCTGCCTACCTTGTGATGAAATTCAACTTGTTATTAGAAAAATTGGGGCAGCAAATATCAAACTCTAAACCACTTGGTCATAAGAGACTTTGATACCATGCCATGATCCAACTATTCAAAAATTTACGCTATTAGGTGAAGACACATGAATGGTTCACCCTCTTCATGTCACACAATTAATAAGTTATATAGTTGTGCTCTCTGATAATTTTTATTCTTGTCAATGAGGCACTAAAGGCAGGCCTCATTTGAACCAGAAAGGCACTCCCAAGGCGCTGATACCAATGTGGTCCTTTTCTTCAGTGCCTTAGTCACACCTTTGATGCATTTGACTACACTGAGCTTAACTGCAATTGGAAGCTGGTATTATATTACTATATTGTCAATGTTTACCTTACGGTTCATCTTAACAAGTATAATGAATAGAAAGAGAGGTATATTATCCTACTCCCACAAGCTATCATGTTAAAAAATTTCAGGTTTTTTTTTTATTAACATGAGATTGATTTATAATTTGTTCATACGTATAAGGTAAGATTACGATAATAATATTCAACTATAAGAAAATATCCACTTTTTTTTGTTTGTTGAGCAGTAGTTTTTCCAACGTATGATGATGATTACATATTAATCTATCGTAGGGGTTGATCGATAATTACATTCCATCTTTGTATGACGTAAATGTATAAAATTTCAAATTGGGGTCGGATGAGATATACATGGTAAATTAAAAACAAAGCTTTGATACGTGCTTTAAATTGCATAGACCCCCTATTCTATATTAAGGGTTACTCAAAACTTATCTGCCACACATTAGCCTTGGATGCTTTTCCAGTAGTTGCCTCCATAATAGTAAAAAGTTTGCTATAGCAGAGTGAAACAGCCCTAGGTCACTACAGGACTCAGAGCAGGGCGGTTTTCAATAGTGGCAACCACTTTCATAGCAGCATTACCGTGATATAGGTTTCAAAACCTATTTTTACCCCTAAAACATTGGTTAGGGTTTTTTGCGTACAATTGTGATTTCTCCCCCATTTTCTTATGCATTTTTTGCTTCATAGCTATGGGATTTGAAACCCTTCTTCCTTGACCATTCCACGAAAAGTTACCTCTGTTCTTTCGCACTTTATTAGGACATTTTTTTTCTTGTGTTCTGTTACTTTCAACTTCTTGATTCACGTTTTGCTAATTTTTATCTATTTTTTATGTTCTTTTTCTATTAATTTACCCGTTACCTTTTTTTCTTTTTTCATTTTATTACTATGTTCTTATTACACCTTGGTTGATGGTGATTGTGTGTATAAACTGTGACTTATTATTTGTAATGATTTTCTTTAATTTTGTTGTTATTTGAGTATTTATGTGTAGCATATAAATTACAGTAAATTACAGCGATATCTCTTATATTTTACACGAATTATACTCAACACTTTTTTCCATTCTAATATTAACCTCCCTTAATGTTTGAAAATATTACGCTTATATCCCTTGTATATTATACTAATCCCTTTTAATATTTGAAAACATTACATATACACCCTCTCATATATTACATTGACACCTCCTATATTGGAGATTAGTGTAAACATTAAAAAATGAGGAGTATTATGTGTAATTCAAAAAAAACTTCAGGAGGTGTCATTGTAATATGCTCTATAACTTATTTAGTTTGTATTTAAAATAGTGGTCATCCTGCTTCCTGCTACGCTGCAATAGCATTTAGAAGAAGAAAGGTTATTTGCTGAGATTGATTATAATATTTTCAGAGTTGGTCGCTATGCGCTGCCATCTGAGATTGATAACTATTGTTTGCTACGGAGATGCTTTCCTAAACAACCCCTCTCCCCCTTCCCTCAATTTTCCATGTAACCTTTCTTCTGTTTAGTTTTAGGTATTTGAATTAATTTGGAAATTCTCATTGTGAATATTCTTACTTATGGTGTGAAATTCTGATCCCATTATTTGGAATTTATTATGAAGATCATGTCATTAACTTATGCATTTTCAGGATGGCTCGAGACTTTTATCCCTCCTATTGCTTGATAGCTTATAATCTGGGTGTTTTGTTCAAAATCTGTGCAATCTGACTGGAGGAACTTGATTACAGGTCTTTTCCTTGGTAGATGTTCATGTAGAAGTAGAACTGCCATAATTGATTCATACTTGTGTTCTGGCTGGTTATCTTGAATGATTTTGCCTGATGTAATTTGGTATTAGTATTTGCTCATAATTTAAACATCAAACTTTGCAAATTTTGAAAGCTTACAAATTTTATGGTGGATTGATTCCTTGTTTCTGTTGATGCAAAGGGGAATATATTATATAAACAACTATTGTCCTCTAAGAATCTAAAAGATGTTATTTCTTGTCAAATGGTTTTGATTTACATTAGTGTCAAAGCAGGTTAATGCAATTATGCAACAGTACTTTGATAACATGGAAATGTTATCAAATTTTCATGTAATTTGTACATAATTATTTGTAAATTTGTCTCCTGGATTAGCTCTTTCACGCCCAGACAGATAACCTCTATCATACATCTCCTTTTAAGTTCTTCAAGTTGTTTACATTTTAATGTGAACTGCACTTAGCTTGTTCATCCTATTATACTTATTCTCTTGTCCTCTAATTTTGTATTTTTGCTGTTTTCTCACAATATGTGTGCATATTTGGTTCAGCTTAGTTTGATGAAATAATCACATCTTTTTCAGCTTTCTGAGAGGTTTTGAAAAAGAAAACTAATTGTTTCCTCTAACCAAGTGGTTACGAAGAATGCTACGAATGGTAGATAGGTTTATTTTTCTCCATTAGGGGCATATATCTAATACTGATGCTGTAGCAACAACTGCTTAATGCATGCATAATACCTAGCTATATAATTTGGTGTTATTAGTTCCAGTTGTTGGATTTTTGGCTTACTCAACTCTCAAGTCTATCATCGATGTATGATGATGCAATCTGAGGCTTGTAAGTGCCTTAAAAAATGGGTGAAAGTGTGACTGATTTTGTTTATGAAAAGAAATTGAATCATTTCTGTTGTATCTGATCTGAAGGGTTAACCTGTCCTGACTCCTGAATAATGCAGTAAATTGTAGAAAGCATTGGTTCCATTGGTTGTTCAATTGTACAAAAAATACGCTTACATTCAAATTACTCTGATGGAACCTGAATTCAATTCATCATTTATTGCATTCATATATTTTACTCCCTACAGTCATCGTATATCTTTGCTGTTTGTGTTGTTTATCTGAGCCCTAGTTGTATTGTTTATATTAGTTTGAAGTTTTGTTTCTGCCAAATACTTCTACAATTGGTTGTTGTTATTTCTGTCCAGTTTCTGGTGTTCAAAGCCTTTCTTGCAGTGTGCGAAGTACTCTGGAAAAAAATGGCCATTCAGATGGTGCTTCAAAAAATTCAGAACTTCTTCAGCAATTCCTAAAATGTGGTCCAAAGAAGGAACTTCTTCGAACGTGTTTTGACAAGGACAGAAAAACCATTTCATCAAAAAGCAGAATGACTGAAACTAAGTCAACCAGTAAGATAACTAAGAAACAAGACACTAAAAAAGTTTCTAGTTTCAGTCAGCAGCCCTCCAGAAAGCAACCTCGGAAGGCTGAAAACCCCACACGACTCATACCTCCTCCTGGCCAGTCTTCTGATTTTGGCCATTCGAACACTTGGATTTGTAAAAATGCTGCTTGTAGGGCGGTTCTGTCTACAGATGACACATTTTGTAAACGATGCTCTTGCTGTATTTGTCACCTTTTTGATGATAACAAGGATCCTAGTCTTTGGTTGGTATGCACATCCGAATCTGCTCGAGGGGACTCCTGTGGGTTGTCTTGCCATATCGAATGTGCCCTTCAACATGAAAAGGTGGGAGTTGTTGATCATGGGCAACTGATGCAACTAGATGGTGGCTATTGTTGTGCATCCTGTGGTAAAGTTACGGGGATTCTTGGGTAAGGAATTATGTTTACCTGTTGTGCTGTGGATGATATTTGTCATTCCTCCTTCTACTTTTTTGTTGTTGATCCACTAAAGATTTGTTTTGTTTATAAACATGATTGACAATATAACATTATAGTGTTGTTTGATATTTACCTAATGGGAAGACTAGGGTTTTGGTGAATCTGTAACAATTTGTGTTTCTGATAGAACAATAATTTATATACTGGAGAGTAGTCGTTAAATCACACACAAAATACAGCAGAATTTGCCGTCCTAAAGTCATAGACTCTTACAAAGCAGAGTTCTCTGTCCGAATTATTAGAAAAGAATACACGCGTATTCCCCTATGACACATATATAAATAATGTAACTGCTAGTGACAGTTTATTCAACATATTCTTATAATACATAACTGCTGGTGGCAGTTATTATGACACCTACTTTAATATGCAATTGTTCCTACTTTCTGCCAATCACTGTCATAAAATTCCCTACCCGAGCTCTGTTTCCATCTTTTTGAACAGTATAATTCTTCTTGACTTTTATTCTGAATATACTATCGTGTAAAAGAAGTTAAAAAGGATTTGCCTATGTTTTCTGCATCACTCTGTCCGTTACTTGCTAATTTGAAATGCTTGCAGCAACAAAGCAAACATACTATTGCAGTTTTTGCTTGATTTGTCTTTCTGAAATGAATTGAAATACATTATGACCTTGTTCAGTTCCTCAAAACACCATTTGCATGTTGTATGTTAGTGAGTGAATTTCCAGCCTCGTGTTGGTGACCTTGGTGATTCATGTTTATTGTTGGCAGATGCTGGAAAAAGCAACTAAATATAGCAAAGGATGCCCGGCGTGTAGATGTACTCTGTTACAGGATATATTTGAGCTACAGGCTCCTGGATGGAACCTCAAAATTCATAGACCTGCATCAAACAGTACAAGAGGCGAAGGCTAAACTGGAGACAGAAGTTGGTCCTGTCGATGGCGTTTCTGCCAAGATGGCTCGAGGCATTGTCAGCAGACTCCCTATTGCCAGTGATATACAGAAGTTCTGCTCTCTTGCTATTGAGAAAGCTGATAGGTGGCTCGCCACTGTTCACAATGTAAATCCAGATTCCACAGGTCGGAATTAATGCTCTTTAGCATTTATTTTTATATTTTTTTTGGGAGGGACTTATATTAAAATTAGAGTAGTCATTAATCCAATCCACTGAATTAATATTCAATAGATCAAACATGGTACAACCAGTATTAATAAAATAATAATAATTAAATAATTTATTAAATAAATATAATATCACATAATTTTATGATAT
>JAMLFT010012958.1:0-10087 GCA_026544285.1 Pachyrhizus erosus
AAATTAATATTTTTACAAACATTTCATATAATAAATTGTATATTTATTTTTCTCTATTTTGATTTATATAAAAAACATAATTTTTATGATTCATTAATTTTTAGTTGCTTTTTTTTTACAAAATTAGAAAAAAAATAACAATTAGAATATAACATAATTGGTTATGTTAAAATTATAGTTAATTATGTTTTATTTTTATTATTTATTAACAACATATATAGTTAAAATATTCTGATAATTTGATAATAATTTATCCCCTTTTAGTTGATACTTTAAAAAAATTTTAAAATAATTTTTAGAAAACAAACTTGAAAAAGGAAAGTTTTAAATGGTGAATATTTACTAAAATATTTATAAGTAAAGCATGAAAAATTAAAATAAATAAATACTAAATAATTTTTTTATAATAAAACATGTAAAATAAAGAATACAAGATTTTTTTTATAAATAAGTTAAAATAGTTATTACAATATATTTATTTTCTCTATTTTTTAGTTTAACTTATTTATAAAATTTATTATATTTATTATTTATTATATATTATATATGTTTTAATGTAAGAAAGGTTAATAATTTATTGAAATATATAGAAAAATAAATATGTAACGTACTTTTTATTTTAATTTTTAATAAATTTTGTTATCTTTCATTTTTTTATTTTATACATTTTAATGTCAAAACATTAGGATGGTACTTGTTTATTTTAATTTTCTTAATTTTGATAGATATACATTATTTAACAAATCATCAAAATGTATTAGATGATATATTAATAGTAAATAATAAAATAATAAGATGTATAGGACAAAAATATTAATAATCATGAATTTGGTATAAACAATATTGTTACAATGTAAGAGCTAATTTTCTTTTTCTAGATGTGTAAAAAAATTATAAAAAAAACTGTATTGATTAATAATGAATCATAAAAAATATACATTTTATTTATTAATAAATTATAAATAAAAAACATAAATATATGCTTTATTATAAAAATAAATTATAAATTATTAGTAATTTGTTAATAAATTTATAAACAATTAAATAAAAAATTAAATCAACCCACTAATCAGCTTTATCAAATTAAATATTGTTGTAATTTACTTTTTTTAAGCTCCTTGAGTTTTATTTTTCTTCATAATAAATAAACTTAAACTCACTTTTGTTGCGTTATATTTTTTTTATATAGTTTAGTGTTTTGTCTTTTTAAAAAAAATCAATTTAATCTTTTACATTTTTAAAGTGGCTCAAAATGTTTTTTTTTATTAATTTAAAGTTAACATCATTAATAATATTAATATACTAGTAAGTAAAATTTGTTGGAAAACATTACTTTATTTTCATTTGTTTTATTAATATAGTAACAATAAAAAATTGTTACTGCAATATTTAAAATTTTAAAAATCACACATTAATGCCACTAAGGAATTTTTGTTAAAATCAAAGAAAAATACTTCACCAAAAATATCATCATTGCCACAAAAACTTCCATTTTTGCCAAGTCAGTATCTTTCGTGAACCTCATCATCATTGCCTTTTCCTTCTTTATCTCCACATTTCGAAAAGATTCAGCATTTCTCATGTCAGGTACACCTCAAAGATTTTGTTTGTATAATTTTACAAAATCTCATAGGATATTTGTGTAGTACTCCAAATTAAAATTGTATAATTGAAATAAGATTAAATTTATGGAAAAAGAAAAAGATATCAAATTCAATTTTTATAAACAAACCAAATAAAATATAATCATGTCAGATAAATAAATGTTTGATGAAGATGAAATAAGTCTAATTAAAAATATTTTTTTAAAATATTTTTTCTTGTTAACTGTTTAACAAGTGTACCAAGTCATATAAGTAGTATAAATTAGAAGTTCAAGTGTCATATCCACATGGACTTGTTCAATAATTAACAATATACCCACTTTTTATTTAATGATTAATATTAACAGATGGTTTGGAATAGTGATGTTTAAAACACAAACAAAAACTAAAATTTTGAGATAAAATTACTAGGAAGATTATTGATTTCAAAGATCCAAACTGAAAAAATGAGATGCAAGAAAACAAAGATAATGGTTGTTTGGGTTCAATTGCATTAAATCATTACCTTATGTATACAAGCTATTAATTTATGTTTACCATTCATTTGTTATCACCAACTCATAAATATGCTCCAACCCTAATTCCTTACTTGAAGAGTCTAAGCCTCGTGACTAAACTACACAATCCCTTGCATAGTCCAACCATGTTACTTGATTTAAGAAAATGAGTAAAAGGTGATTAGTGGATTTTGCTCTAATCCTAGATACAAGACCCATTATATGTTCTTCTCAAGTTCATAGTTTAAATATATTTTTCAATTGAATTTAAACTATTAAATCAAACAAAGGGTAATCAATCCAGAGCAGATATTAAGCAAATAAGAAAGTATGTAACAATGAACAATAAACATATATTAATAACTCAAAAGATATACATGAATTTAGGTTTAGTTATATCAAATCCCACACTAGGGAATTTACGCTATTTATGGATAAGAGAAACATAAAAAATGGTGAAGAGAAGAGGAAGATGGGAAATAGATGCTTAAGGGTGGTTCCACACAACTTTGCTTCCCCCAATCTAGGTTAGAGAAAAATCCCCACTTCTTATGCCAAAAAAAACCCTTTTATTGCTTTGTCTTTTTTCTACAACGTGTCAACACAATAATTTTAGCCCATTGAGCCATAATTCTTGCTGGGTTGTAACTTCATAGATGATCATTAGAGCACTTTAGCTGGTAGCACCAAAATGTTTGGTTGGACTAGAGTCGTTTCTAAATATGAGGTGTCACTGTCTTTTTAGCTTGACAATAATTATTTGTAGCTGAGATATAATTTTTCTAAAAAAATAGTTCTCTTTAACTTATTTTGCCTTAATGAGAACAAAATTCTAGTTGAGCTAAAAGCAAAATTTATGCTTTTACCTTGATCTTAAGCTGCTCCAAAATCTAATTCCAAACCAAAAAGGATAGAAGCATAAAATGTAACTAAAATTTTAAATTACTAGTTAAATTCTTAAACACTTGCATTTTAACTAAAATTGGATCAAGTATATCTTTAAATTAAGGTTAAATGAGATAATTGACCTTATATGCACTTAAATAAGTAAGCATAAAATACAATTACCATTTTCATTTTGTTAGGATGCGATAGTGATGTCGATCTTCAAATAATTATACTAATTTGTTACAAGAAAAGTATTTGTTTAATCCTTAAGTTGACATTATTTACTTTAATCAATATTGACTTAGAGTTGACTATTATAGAGAAAGTATCCATTTTATCCTTAAGTTAACATTGCTTACTTTAAACAATATTGACTTGAAGGTCACTATTATGGAGAAAGTATTCATTTTATCCTAAAGTTGGTATTGCTTACTCTAAGTAATATCAACTTGGGGGGCAATTGATACATATGAAGTATTCATTTTATCTTTGAGTAAACATTGCTCACTTTAAGCGATATCCACTTGGGGGGTCAACTATTAAGGAAGACATATTATCTCTTCCTATTTATCCAAGCTATAAGCAATTGCCTTTAAGGACATTAAGCCTAATAAGTTTGGCATTTTAACTTGACCCATGATGATAAAAATAAAAGTAATATTCAAACTTAATAAGAAGCTGTTACATGACATGGAACTTGAAGCTGAACAAATTTAACAATTTATCCCACCAAATATGTCTATATAAATGAGAATTCTTCTCAGACACAATCACTTCTATCCATAATTGTTACCTTTTCGCTCACATTTTTACTTGAACATTCGTAGGATTATTAAAAAAAAACTAAATTGAACTAAATAAATGCTGAGCTGAATTGAACTGTGCTAAAATATTGAACTATTTTAAATAAAAACTGAATCAAATTGTTCATGAGTTTAATTTTTTAAAACTAAATTGAATTTATAAACTTAATTGAAATTTATAAATTAGATTATTTGAATTGAATTAAACTGTACCTAATTATTGAAAATACGTTTAAAAAAATATTTATTGAGAACAATTCAAATAACTCAAAACAGTTCACACAGTTCAGAGTAAATAAAAATAATTTAGTTCACTTCATTTAATTCAAATTTTTATGTAATTCAATTTAGTTCGCTTTAACTATTATGCAATTCAGTTTATTTTGTCCGAAATGAGTTTATAATTCAATTTACAATAATGCAAATTAATTCTTTTGTCCTTCCCTAAGTGTTAGAGTCTTTATAGAAGTCACAAGTGAAGTTATTAGAAGACTAACACAATCCACTATTTTTCTTATCATGCCATTGATTGGAACTCGATCCCTTAAGAACACATCATAACTTAATTAATTCTACAAAGTTCGATGACCATTGCTAAAACAATAGTTTATTACTCTTGCATATTAGTTACAATTTAAATTTATAAAAAAATGTTTCAAAAATTCAATTTATAAAAAAATATATCAAATTTAAAGAGGGGATTGATTTCAAAATATTTTGTATTTTAATGTGTAAAAATATATTTAAATTTTAAAATAATTATATTGGTGGAATTTTAGATTTAATAACAATATCTCTCTATACTTGTGTTTAAAAAAATTAATTTATTTCATTTAAAAACCTTTTAAACTTGTTCTTATTTGAATAAATATAAATACTACTAATAATAATCAATAATATTTCTTTTACAAAATAACTGATAATAGTATAGAGACATATAATAGTAATATAATTATATTAAATTTATATGTTTTTTGATATTATATATTTATTGATGTATTTAAAAACTTAAATACACTAACTTATTTAGAAGTAACTATTTTAACTCATTTAAATGGTCTTATTACTGTACCAAAAAATATGTCGTGCACCAAAAGATGGTCTTATTAATAAGTAAGTTTTCAACTTGATGATACGTTTGGTAAAACTTTTGAAAATGATAAATTTTGTTTTCTAAGAGTTCTTATTCCGTAAGTTTGGATCTAAAATTTAAGAGAAGTGTTCTTTACATGTTTTTTTATTAATTAAAATATATTAAATATTATAAAATTACAAGTGTAATTCATTAAATAAAAATAAGACTCACAACTTTTAGTAATAATTTTTAATTAATAATAAAAAATATCTTTAAAATTGTGTATTAGCAAATATATTACTTAGCGTTTCTTAACTTGATATAACCAATTCATTTTTAAGAATCTCAATCTTTTTAAAGTGAATGAATATATAAAACAATATAATAAAGTGCATTTGTTTGCGTTTAAAGTAAATTAAAATTATAAAATGTGTTCATATAAATTATTTATTTTACTTTATATATTTATTCATCTTTTAAGGAGTTAAATTTCGTTTTTACTCCCTTTTCTTATTTCTAAAAAAAGTGGACGTTGTTGTTTGGACTATATATTAATTTTGTTTATAGATCCGTTTGTTTAATATTTTTAATAAAATAAATATTTTTTATTTTTATTTTTTTTATATATTTCTCTGAACTATTTTTTTTTTTCTGAAATAAGTTGTATCTACTTAAAAAATAGTTTTTAAAAACAATATATATTTTTTCATTTCAAGTTTAAACAAAGTGGCCTTATATTTCGTTTTATTTTGAAGACTGAGTTTTTAAAAGTACAAGCACGATCGCTCCACTCCTCAAGCCCCAAGTTGAGGGTACTTAGCAGTTAGCAAAACCCTAAACCCTCTTTGTTCCTTACGGCGGCTCTTCACTCATCAATGGCAACGCAATCGTTAGACGAAGAGACAACTAAGAAAGTGATACGACAAGTACGAGTCATGCTTCAATCTCACTTTCTGTTTCAACTTTTTTTTGTTTGTTATGATCATTGATCATTCAATTTTTGAGGTTTTTTTCCCCCTCAGGTGGAGTTTTATTTCAGCGACAGCAACCTTCTCAGCGATGGTTTTATGAGGAAGAGTATCACTGAAAGCGAAGATGGCAGTATCCTTTTTCTTCATTTGTGTATTTTTAACCGTTTTTTTTTTTTTTTTTGTGTAACTATAGCACTTTGGTAGAGTAATTTGAAGTTTTCATTGTTGGCATTGACTGTGACATCACAGTGATTAGTTTGGCGCTAATTTGCTCTTTTAATCGAATGCGAAAGCACCTTAATTTGGGTGATGTAAAGCCCGATGAAGTGGCCCAAGATACCGTGAATGCTGTTGCTCAAACTTTGAGAAATTCGGCTTCACTTAAGGTCTCCGAAGATGGTTAGTTTCCTAAGCTCAGGTTCTTTCTGTTTTTGGTGATTGTGATGAATTTGTCATAAATAAATTTGTTTATGTTTTGAGATGAGGATGTTGAACATCATATTTGTCACTGTCAAATCAATGGTTATCTGGATGAAAGTGTCTTTTGCATGCTATTGTATGCTCATATGTTGAATGAAGAATGATTAGTTATATCCTGTCTTTTCCTTCTTTAATATTTGTATGTTTCAGGGAAAAAAGTTGGCAGGACAACTGAACTTCCAAAGCTAGAAGAGGTTGAGCAGGTGGAGATAAGAACACTTGCTGTATCACCATTTGAATATGATCTGAAGCTTGAAGATGTGGAGAAATTTTTTGATCCATATGCCAAGGTATAAGAACACCTGGGAGTCAGGGACCAGGATCATGATTTACATGCTAACAATTTAACTAAAAAGCACAATGTTTATTCTACTTATCCTGAGTTGTCAATGTGTGGTGTGAGTCAACTAGAGTCAAATCTGCATTTAAGGAGTTTCCTAATGCCCTTGACAGGGAATTAAGATCATAGCCTAAATGCTTCTCATAAGGTTATTTATCATTTAAAGATAAAGCATGACATTGTATGCCTTTGGTTAATTTATGGGTGCTTTAGATTTATGTAATATGTATTGCTTTTAATGAGTAGAGAAACTGTGTAGTTTTGCTGATAGTTCAAGTACAATGTACTTTGTGTAAGCTTGTTTATAGAAGTTGCTTTCTTCATATATATATTTTGCGGTTTCAGGTTAGTAGTGTCCGGCTTCCCCATCATGTTGGAGACAAAAAGTTCTTCTGTGGCACTGCCCTTGTTGAATTCTCATCAGAGGAAGAAGTAGAAAAAGTTAAGAAGGAAAAATTGGTCTATGCCGGGGCTGAGTTAGAATTAAAACCCAAGTAAGAGAAGAATTCTTATAGATTTTCAGTACCTTTACCTGGGATTAATTAAAAATAATTTCTAAATATGTGAAAGGATGGGTTCCTTTTATGTAAAAGAAAGCATTGGAAATTTGCAAAAGGAATTGCACATTTATTCTCTATATTTGTGAAAATTATAAATATAGAGAATAAATGTGCAATTCCTATTTCAAGTTTGCAATACTTTCTCCTGGCATCATTTTATGAAGGATTTAAATTCACTGCATCATTGCTTGCAACTTATGCTTCCTGGCATCATTTTATGAAAATTTTTAATTCTCTGCATTATTGCTTGCAACTTATGCTTCCTGGCATCATTTTATGAAGAATTTTAATTCACTGCATTTTTTCTTGTAACTTATGCTTGTGTTATTAAACTTGAGAATTTTGGTATTTGAGACAATCAGACAGAAATGCATTAATGCTCGGTGTCAGATTATATATATGTACATTTCTGATGTTTATATTTACCCAATTCAGGAAGGACTTTGATGCAGAGAGAGCAAAAGAATTAGAAGATTTTAAAAAATCTCGTCCACCTGTGGGTTCAAATCACCAGAATAATTCAAATGTAGAAGAAGAGTAAGAAACTGCAAATTTTTTATCTCCTGAAAGAAAGTATATGCATATATATACAAACTGATGGTTTTCATTCATTGTCATAACAGCTATCCTAAAGGCTTAATTATTGCCTTCAAACTAAAGAGCATTTCAGATGAAATTCCTTCAGAACAAAATGGTGTTGATCAACAAGCCAATGATGACAGTGTTGTCTCCAAAACAGACGAAAAACCCCATTCTGTAATTGCTTATGAGGAAAATAACCAAAAGGTAACAGAACATGTTGACAATAAGATGAAAGAAGCAAAGGAAGCTGAAAGTGAAGAAAACAATGAGATGAAAGAAGCAAAGGAAGCTGAAAGTGAAGAAAACAATGAGATGAAAGAAGCAAAGGAAAATGAAAGTGAAGAAAACAATGAGACAAAAGAAGCAAAGGAGACTGAAAGTGAAGAAAAGAATGAGATGAAAGAAGGAAAGGCAACTGAAGCTGAAGAAAAGAAACAAGCTGGTGAAAAATTTTGTGCCGCTGCTTACATGGACAACATGGATGTTGTCACACGTGAGGATTTGAGGAGTGTCTTTGAGAAATTTGGTACAGTAAAGGTAATTGGGTTTGCCCCTTCCTCCAGCTAGTATAACTTTATGCCTTCTGGTAATGTTTGTTTGAGGTTATTATAACTCATCTCTCCTCTTCCCTGGAGTTTATTTTACTGTTTCTGGAAGGAAGATATTTTTCTTTTTAAAATTTTGTTTGATCATCCTGATGGTAGGCTAGATTCCTGCAACTGAAAAGTTGGCCATAGTCAAGCTTTATGAACTAATTGAATATTCGTTTAGTACATTGATTTCAAGATTGGAGCAGAGTCTGGATACATCCGATTTGAAGAAACTGAAGCTGCTCAGAAAGCTCGTGCTGCTGCAGTTATTTCAGAAAAGAACGGCTTGGTTGTAAAGAATTATATTGCTACTCTAGATCCATTGACTGGTTAGTTCTGCTTCAATTTCTTTTTTCTTGAACAGTTATCTAGTTTTTTTTGCTTGCATTTCATTTGTGGGCTTAAAAGACTATTTCTCATCATCAGTTTCTAATTATGTAATCTTGCACTCTATTTATATAGTAAAATATTGCACTTGATGAACAGAACCACTTAATTAGGAGGTTCGGAGTTGCTGAGATTAGTAGTACCAAATTGGCATCTTCTGACAGTGAGAGCTAATTTTATTTGTTATGATGATCTCAGGTGAGGCCGAAAGAGAATACTGGAGCCTGCTTCGTGGTAATCAAGGCAAGCACCGAGAATTCAAGAGCAAGCAGGGAAGGTACGTGGCTAGATTAAACGATGCCTTGAATTTGACTTAACCAATGTGTTTATGCTTTTTCCTTAAAGTTGTTGGCTGCTCGTAAAAGGGTGGAAACTAAAGTTCAATTATATGTCTCTTTTCAGGGGAGGATGGCATGGTAGAGGGGGCAAACATGCACGCTTTAGAGAGAATGAGTCTAGAAATCGCCCAAATAAGGCTCAGAAAGTTGGTGCTGCATAATGGGTTATTATATATCAGCGGTTTCGAGATCAACTTGCAAGGTTCCGAACCAGCTTACTTCTTAGTTGCCTGATTATTCTCTGCTAATGTACTTAAGTTTTGATTTTATGGTTCGTTATAACATGGTACATTACTTGCAATATTTCTTTATAATTTATCACATGCCATTTATTTCTCTCGCTTGTGAGGTTCATACTTAACCTAATGATACAGAATAGAATATCGTAAAGTAAGATGATAGGATACGGTACGGCTGATCTGCTGATGGGTTGTTACATTTTTTTAATGTTATTTAAGCATTAATTTATAAATATATATATATATATATTAAAATGACTTGCTCACTTTCTATTACTTGAAGCTAGTTAGCATGTCAAATATTTATACTATCTTTTCTTGTACTAAAAAAGTAAAGTTAAAATTGTAAAAAACCTTTTCATAAATGTTTAATATTTTCTCTCTCAAGAATAGGTTGTTGGATTAATGAATAAATCATAAAAATACTCAGTAAGAATGTAACTTGAATTAGTTTTTACTTAAATAATATATAACAACAAAAAAAATAAAAATTCTTATTTATTTTATATTTTAGAAGTCTATTTATTAATATGCCATTAGTTCAGGGGGAATCGTATTCAAATTTTTTTTATAAGGTTTTATATTTGAATTTTATAAAAAAATGATTTAAAAAAGATTTCATCAAAAGTGGTTAGTTTTGAGTAAATACTTCATATATTATGGTGAGTATTTTTTAAAAAAATCTCTTTTAAGATATAATTTATGGTGGTATTTAAAGTTTTAAAAATATTAT
>JAMLFT010012959.1:0-10033 GCA_026544285.1 Pachyrhizus erosus
TGTAAAAATTTACATTATTAATTAATTAGAAATCATGATAAATATAGTATTTATAATAATTATTATAAAAATCAATAAATATATCATATATGAATTTTGTGATTGAATAACAATATAATAATTTTTACACTATCAACACATAAATTATTTTCTTTTTGTTTAATTAAACGTAAAAGAGAATTATTTCCTCATAATTATTTTTTTTCTTAAACATGAAGTTCTCAAAACCTTCTATCGCTTTACCTAGCTACTCACGGATGTTACCAGCTTCAAAGTGCTTCTTGTTAGAAGTATTTTTAATAATTTGGCAGGAATCTTTCCCTGTTATAAAAAATGTTCCGAATAAATAAAAGTACGACTAAATAATACAATAAAAACATGATTATTGTAAAAAGAGTATAAAATTAACAATGCTGTGATTATGCTGTTGTGAGTTTTGTTTACCTTTATATTAATGATTTTAGAGTACCTATAAATTTGAAAGTGTATGGTAATATAGTGTAAGCACATCATTTTTTTACCTGACATTTTAACTTTATATATGTAATTAGTTTTTTTAAATATTGAATAACTATGAAAAACCTAGTGGATTAATTTGCTAAATTTAAAAATTTTAACCATGGAGCAGTGTATCCCCTGCCTTCGTCACGGACTTGTGCCACATAAGCGTTGCATTGCCATCAAAAACCGTGTATCTGTACATTAACTTATTTTTAATTCTAAGTTAGACTATTTGTCTCTTAGACTATTCTTTTGTTTAACAATGAGTATGCTAATTTGCCATAATATCAACCTTTATCAATGCATGTCCAAATCTTGGGGTGGATCATATGTATGAGTATGTTATCCTTTGTAATTGTGGCTTAGTTGTGGGGATGGACCATGTGCTTGAAAATGACATAAGCCTCAATGAGCAAAAAGATATGACTGTTAAATTATGCACTGGATCCTTGTCCTAGTTTAGAGAATGGTCCCTTTGTCAAAAAAGAATTATCCTTGGCCTAGTTTATGAGGTCATTTTCCATTTCTTGTTGACCATTAATAGACACATATCTTACCTAGATGCATTTCATTTCAATAAACTGGAAAGGTCTTAGTATACAAAAATACAGGCAATTGCCAGTTACAAATCATCCTTCCATAATCTTTTGTTAGGGTCATGTCATTAGTGGAAAACACTGTTCTCATAACTTCATACGAGCTCTAATGAATGCGAAGCATATGACGGTTCACCTTAATCGAATGAAAATTCAAATTTTAGCTGCAAAAATAACCTAAGATTTTAGGGTGATAGAGTTTTGGATTTGCTAACACTCAAATTTCGATCAGAAAAGAAACAATACTTGTCTTGAATAAGCCTCAAAGTAACCAATAACAAACTAAGCAAAACTACAAGTGGGGCAAAATAAACGGTGTCAAAAGCTACCAGATATCCCATTGATTCTGTATTTGAAGTTATCTAGAGCTTATGTTCAAAGCCACCCTTTGAACCTTCCAATTACAAACAGTCAACTTAATTATTTTGTGAAAAAAAATATGAAAAACAATAATATAGTTTTACTGCTTATATTTTTCAAAAACATCTATGGATGGACAAATCTGATTAATTATATAAAGAAGAACACAGAAGATTAAATCTTTAGCTTATAGGAAGAGAATATGTCAAATGTAAACGTATGCTGTTTTGAGAAAATATGATTAACACAAGAAGACACCGTAATGTAGGGAATAATCTTTTTTTATTTTTATTTTTTACATTTCAATGTATTACTTTTTGAATTGTATACATGTACACATAATTAAGGTAAAATTTTTCACTCCTCAGAAGATCCCTAAAATTTGGATAAATTGCAGGATTTCGAGAAAAATTTCTAAGGAAAGTACTCTACTGGGAGCTTATGTTCAGAAGCGAAGCTCTAGTTTTAATCAGGCGTCTGAACACACTCTCCAAGCCATTCTCAACACTCTCAATAGCATTCTCCAAAGCCTCCAATCTTTCATGTGCTACCTGCATCTTCTCATCATTAGTGCCGTCATTCAGAAGGGTGCTCAAAGCCGCTTCCACACACTGCAACTCATTAACATTCTCTGAGTTGTCTTCACATTTGTGCATCAATTTTGCCACCAGCAACCATTTGGTTGCCTTTGAATTCGATGAAGACACGGTCAAGAATGACAAAATAGATTGGAAGACTGACAAGTTCATTAGAATGACATTCCTAAGCACACTAATCACAGCAGCAAGGTGATGATCAAGATCCAAAAGAGGGGACGCCCCAAATTTGCTATCCATCTGCTTAAAAGATGTGATCAACTTAATAGCATTCTTCTTCATTTTTTTGGTGAACAATTTGTACTCAGCCACGCTTGTTTCAACACTTGAGTCTCCTTTTCTTCTTCGAAGAGCAGAGTGAAGGGCTTGAACAGTTTCCTTAATTTGCAACATGGCGTCCTTTGTGAGGCCACATATGTCCAAAATTCTCACTGAACCATCCAACACTTCTTCCACACGTTTATCACTTTTATGATTAGAAATCACCTGTTGGGTGGATGCCATGTTGAGAAGATCATCCAAGCAAATGTACAAATCTTCAAGCAAGGATAGACCTGTGTGAATTGATTCTGATGTGGATGTAGATATGGATGTTTCTTCCCAAATCTTGAGCTTACTCAACTCCTCATCAACTCTAATGGTGCTAGGATGAGATCTAGAAGGCAAACTAATTGAACGAACATGGTACCTATTTGCCATGGTTGCTCTTTTAAATTGGTGTTTGTATTTTGAATAGAAGCTCAATCTTAGGATGCTCTTACAAAGTCTTTGACTCTCCTTATATAGGGGGTATCCTCAATCATCCCTAGGTTAGAGGAAAAAAAGTAAAGGCAGCACAAATCACCTTAATTAATTAACGTGTGGGGCATGTGGTACCCGCATGGGCTTCCCTTGAATTTCGGTTAACATGTCACATCTCTAGCCGACATTGTTCTCTATTATATTTGTTAACAATGTAATATTATATGTAGTGAAAATGGGTTTGAGCCTTAAGGTGTATACACGGCTTGTTCTCCGTGTGTTGGTAAACAGAAATTTTCATTACTCATCACCTAGTTTGCCTCCTCTATTGCCACATTACCTTGTTGATTTCAAATATAAAATTGGTATCCACTGCTTGGGTTGTCTCAATAAGAAGGAGCTTCACCTGCAAAAACGGATTATTAAAGAAAGATTTTACTGTAAAGGTTGAGATTCGCAATAATTTGATTGAATTTTAGATAACCTTTTTGAAACTCCAAGAACAAAGAGTCCACGAGAGCGTATTAAGTGTTTAATATTGTGTGCACGAGTGGCATGTATTATTCCTTGTACACGTCCACTTTGGTTTTAACTGTGCTTGCATTTAATTGCGTAAGTAATAAGAAGAATCTTCATATATATTTTATTACCCCGATTTTCTCAAGCAATCTTGGGGTGAGTGAAAGAGGACGCGTATCTTGCTGGTAGGATTGACGCGTGTTCATATAATTGCTGGGTATCATATGAAAGATATATGCATGCCCCATTAGGTTTTAGGCTTTTGGCGTGTGGCTGTGCTGGTGCCTATTCATCTACGTGAGGAGGAGCCTGAAATTCGGCTCGAGGAGGCCAAGAAAAATATAATTTAATAATTGAAGTTTAATTTTTTGTATGCAAAAAGTATAAAATAATTTAATGTATTATATATATCTATTATTTTTTATACATATAAATATATTCACTGCAAAATTAATATTATCTTTGATTTTTTTTTTCTATAAGAAACAATAGATACGTTTGTCTAATTCTAAATATGAAAACATAGATTTATTTTCAACTGTATTAATTATTATTGTATTTTTTATATATATTTTTAATTGATTATGAAATTTATTACAAAGACACTTAATCATTCATAAATGGATACGTTTATTGATCTATAGTAAAAAATTATTTTTTTAATTATAAATAATATAATTAAATATAATTATTATTTAATCATAAAATGACTTCAAAAGTTATGTTAATAAGAAAGAAAAGACATCATTCTTTTTCTTTCTTTTGACAAACTAACACATTAAAAAAAGATAATATGATTGTTTTTCTTAAGCATTAAATAAAGTATCAAAATAAAAAAAAATTCAAAAGTCACGAGTCTTTTTCATGAAACCTATATAAACACCAAGTTGTAAAAATTTCAAAAATAAGTCAATTTGAACATTGCTCTTAAACAAGTCTCTAGTTGACTTTCTTTCTGATATGAAAATATATGTGTGCTTAAACTTTGTTTATATTCTTATTTTTATTAAGTTTTTGGAATTATGTTTGATTGTAATATCCTCATAATCATGAATTATTTTTTGTAATCTAACGTGTAAAAATTGTAAAAGTCATGAATAAGAAAAGAATACTCATATTATTTTAATTTTTGGAAGGATTAAATTGTAACTAAAAATAGTAACAAATAATATTTAAATTTTAAGTAATTAAAATGATATATAAAATTACTTGTTATTGTAACCAAAATTGATAATGAGAATACTTATTATAACCTTGATATTAGTTAATATATAATCCTTTTAAGGTTAAAAAAATTTGGACGTAACTCAAGATTAAATGAATAATATAAATAAATATTATTTTATTTTTCATTTAATTGTGTTTCTCACACTCTTTAAACTAATAAGTTTATGAACTATTTTATTTCTAAAATCTAGTTTTAAAAATAGTTGCAAAATTTTTTGTAAAAATCATACACACTATTCAAATATCATTTATAACCTTAACAGATCTTACTTCATTCAATTCTCATTTTATTATTTTGTTAAAAGAATATGAAAAAGAATAATAAATTTTTACTGCTTAAATTTTAAAAACAATGCTATGGATGGATAGATATGATTAATCATTTAAAGATGAACACAAAGAAAATAAGACACTTAAGAGTGTATAGATGAATAATACGTCAAATGTAAACGTATACTGTTTTGATAAAATATGATTAATACAAGACTAAGTAATGTAGGGAATAAACATTTCTTTTTTTACATTTCAATGTAATATTTTTGAATTGTATAAATGTACAAATCAATGGAGGTAAAAATTTCATTTCACAGCATACTCCTAAAATTCTGATGCATAGTAGGATTTGGAGAAAAATTGCTATTGAAATTATTCTACTGGGAGATTATGTTCAAAAGGGAAGCTCTAGTTTTAATCAAGCGCCTAAACACACTCTCCAAGCCATTCTCGACACTATCAATAGCATTCTCCAAAGCATCCAATTTTTCCTGTGCTACTTGCATCTTCTCATCATTAGTGCCTTCATTTAGAAAGGGGCTCAAAGCTATTTCCACACACTGCAACTCATTCAGATTCTCTAAGTTGTCTTCACATGGTTTTACCCCCATGTGTATCAATTTTGCCACCAGCAACCATTTGGTTGCCATTGAATTCGATGAAGACACAGTCAAGAATGACAAAATGGATTGGAAGACTGACAAGTTCATTACAATGAATTCCCTAAGCACTCTAATTACAGCAGCAAGGTGGTGATCAAGATCCAAAAGTGGGGACACCCCAAATTTGCCATCCATCTGCTTCAAAGATGTGATCAACTTAATGGCATTCTTCTTCATCTTCTTTGTGAACAATTTGTACTCAGCCACGCTTGTTTCAACACTTGAGTCTCCTTTTCTTCTTCGAAGAGCAGAGTGAAGGGCTTTAACATTTTCCTTAATTTGCAACATGGTGTCCTTTGTGAGGCCACATATGTCCAAAATTCTCACTGAACCATCCAACACTTCTTCTACACATTTGTCACATTTATGGTGATAAATCACCTGTTGGGTGGATGGCTTGTTGAGAAGATCATCCAAGCAAATGTACAAATCTTCAAGCAAGGAAAGGCCGGTGTAAATTGACTCTGATGTTGTTGTGAATGTTCCTTCCCAAATCTTGAGCTTGCTCAGCTCCTCTTCAACTCTAATGGTGCTAGGATGAGATCTAGAAGGCAAACTAATTGAGCGAACATGGTACTTATTTACCATGGTTGCTCTTTTAATTTGGTGTTTGTTTCTTTTCAATTTGGGATGCTCTTACAAAGTTTTTGATTATCCTTATATATAAGGGCTATCCCCATGTTATCCCTAGAGCTTAGGCCATAAAATGAAGGTAGCACAAATCACCTTAATTAACGTGTGGGGCATGTGGTACGCGCATGGGCTTCCTTTAGATTTCAGTTAACTTGTCACATCTCTACCTTTCATTTTTCACTATAATATATGATAATAAAGTGATATTGTATGTAGTGAAATGGGTTTGAGCCTTGAGGTGTATACCTGGCTGGTTCTCCGTGTGTTGGTAAACAAAAAATTTTCATTAGTCATCACCTAGTTTGCCTCCTCTATTGCCATATTACCTTGTTAATTTCAAATATAAAATAGGTATCCATTGCTTGGATTGTCTCAATATGAAGGAGCTTCAGCTGCAAAAACGGACTATTAAAGAATGGTTCTGCATAAGTATTGAGATCCACAATAATTTGATTGAGTTTTAGATAACATTTTAGAACTCCAAGAAAATGGATCTATGAGAGCGTATTTAACCAATCTTTGTACACGAGTGGCATGTATTCCTTGTACACGTCCACTTTGGTTTTAACCAATCTTTGCTTAATAGCATTACTACTGTGAAGAATCTTCATATTTTCTTTACTTGGATTTTCTTGAGCAATCTTGAGGTACGTGAAAAAGGACGCGTATCTTGCTGGTAGGATTGACGCGTGTTCATATAATTGCTGAGTATCTTATAAACAAGATGTATATGCCCCATTTAGGTCTTTGGCATGTGGCTGTGCTGTTTCTCATTCATGGACCTAACTACAACAATCATGTGGCTTGTTCTCTACATTGGTAAAACCTAAAACGTACCTGTTAATTGGGTCGGATCAATATGATAAATGCGGTTATAAATTTGATTACTTAAATTAAACTAATTCAATTAGTTTATATTAATTTGAATACTAATCCGTTTTGTGTCTAACTAGATCTGAATCAATTTGTTGGCTTGATTTTTAAATTTATTATTTTTCAACTTGAAATCCAAACTTTTAATTCGATTACACGCCTAACTTCTGTTTTTTTTTTTCTTTATGACTTTTCAAAGTTGGCATACTTTAGTCACATTAAGTATCTTTTGTTTTCTTTGACCTATTTAATTATTATTATTTATTTTATAGCATTATTTAGTGCTTAAATTAATGTTTCTATCATCGAATTGGTACTTGAACCAGTAAAAGTATTGGTCCATGCTTTATTGATCTATTTTGGTTAGATTATAAAATTCAATTGGTAATAATTAAACATTTCTATTTTTTATTAATTGTATTAAATAAAAAATTAAAGTGAAATTATAAAAAATGAAATTAAGAAAATTTTAAATGAAGATAAAAGGAACATATTACATGTTTTATAAGATAAAAACCATAGCAAATAAATAAATAACAACCTTTATTTATTGAAAAATTATATTAAAATAATTCTGTTAGAAAATCCAGTTCAAATTAGTTTTATATTGCAATTCATCAAATTAAACAAATTCTTGAATCATTCAACTTATTTTTTACTTGTAATTTTTAAGTTTTCTGGACTAGTGACCTAATCGATTTTTAAATCAACAATTATCTAATCAACTACTAAAATTTTATTTCGAATGGTTGTAATAAAAGGGTGTTTCTTAATTTTTGTTTTCAAACATAAATTTGAAAACAAATTAAATTTTTTTAGATAAAAGGGTGTTGAAATGGTTTTGAATAAATTTTGAAACCAATACAACTCACTTTTGAAAACAGGAAAAAATACTTTCTAGTTATATTTTCTTTTTATTAGATTTTCTAGTTATAGTTATAAGTAGTTTTATAGAAATTGTTTCATCTTTTAAAACATTATTCGTATCCTTCTCCACTTCTTATCTAGTCTCTTTTGTCTTCCATTCAATTTGTACTAGAGATGATCAAATGAGTTAGATTAACCAACCCAATCTAAATAATAAGGAGTTAAACTTTAAACATTAAGCACACATTAAATTTAATTTTTTTTAGTAGCCTTAGATTGTAAAAGCTTAAACTAAATAATAGGTTTAGGTCTTATTTTAAAAATCTAAATTTAATGTAGGTTTTTTGGTTCAACCTGTTAAAACTAACGAGTTGCTTGACTCAAATTCAGTCAACAAAATTTAAGGTTTGAATTTTAAATATTGAGTCAGAATTAAATTTGTGTTTAATTTTTAATTATTTTTAATTCAATTCAATCATTGTCTTATTTGATCTTATTTTAATGACAATATAGCTTTGGACCTCATTTTATAATCCTAGATTGAATATGGATTCTTTTTCCTTAACTGGTTGTAGCCTACAATTAACCCAATTTACATATGTTCGATCAATGAAATATTAGGCTTGTACTTTAAATTTGAAGTATAAATTCAATATGGAACTTTTAGTTTTTTTATAAGCAAAGGTTTATAAGAAATTAGAAAATAAAATACAAAGGGATACTTTAACCGTATACAAGGATTTCATCAACTCGATTAGGACTTTGCATATTTTGTATAACAAATTGTTGTGTGGAGCTATTAGCACTCCAATATGTTTATTCAGACTCTTCTTATTTTTATTTTACTTTTCGCCTTTATCTTTATTTATATAAGTTTTTTTAAAAAAAAATCAAAACTAATACGTTTATTCACACTATTTCTCTTTCTATTTTATTTTATTTTTAAAATTTCCCTTCTTTGATTAAAAAAAAAATTATATAGTTCACTTCCTTTATAAATTATATGAAATAATAAAACTTAATTAAAATTATGACAGAATAATTTGAATGGTGAAATATTTTTAATAACATGTCTTGTAAATGAATATTGTATTTGACGAATAGATTACAAAGAAATTAAAGTTGAAAAAAAATATTTTAAATTTATTAAAATATTATATGTAAATTATGAAATAAAACAAAAATATATTAAAATTTTATTTAAGTAAATAAAAATTAAAAATTAAAAACTAAAAGCACAAAATTAAAAGATAAAATAACTAATTTTTATTTATTTTTATCATTTATAAAATAAAAAAATTTAGGAGATAACTAATAATAATATAAGAGTTTAAATATATCTGTTCTACATTTACAAGTTCATATTGATACTCTATATGATTTGGTAACGAGATTATTAACACTAATATTTATTTATCCATACTTTTCTTAGTTAATTATAATTTTAATTTGTTAAAATATTTTTATCAACTTATAATTGTATAATAAGTATTTTGTCAATATATTTGACTATTATATATTTGATTTTTCTGTCTTTTGGTTAATATAAATAAAACTCATAAGTAATCACGATGTTATTATTTAAACTAATAAAGAGAATAAATGAATTATCTTCCATTCTCTTTCTTTTTATTAATTATTTTTTTATTTTATTATTTTATTTTTAAAACTATATTCAATATTTTTTAACATAAGAAATAATTTTTTTCTGAAGTATAAATTTGGTAGGATAATAATTATATAAAACCATTTTTATTAGATATGTGATTAAAAACTATCTTTACTTGAATTTTTTTATCATAATTATAGATATTTTTACTTTTACAGATAAAAATAAAATACATTTATTTATATTCATTTTATTTTATTATCATTTTTTAATTTTACACATATTACATAAAGGAATTTAAATAAATGGTTTTACATTTTATTTTAAAAAAGTGAAAAAAGTAAAGAGTGCGGATAACCTTTATTAAAGTACTAACAATCGTATTCCATATTATTATTCACTTACATAATATTATAATTTTAGATAAATTTCAATTAATGCAAAAGATTTTACTCAAAAAGTGTGTTGTTAAAATATTTTCTCTTCTGATATAATTTTGTTTGATCATATTTTTGACTTGTTCAAGTAAGTTTATCTAAAAATATTTTTAGGATCATCAAAAAGTAAAATAATTTT
>JAMLFT010012961.1:0-10085 GCA_026544285.1 Pachyrhizus erosus
TAAAAAAATATTTTTTAAATTTAAAAGACTAAAAAATATAAATTTTTATTAAAAATTTAAAAAATTGACTATTTAATTTGAAAAACTAAAAACTTAATTAAGTTATTTATTAATTTTTTTCTTTCAAATAATTTTGCAGTTAAATTAATAATTAATTAACAGTAATACTAATACAGAAAGTATTAGTTACTATAAATGAAAAACTCTAACAAATCTAATAGCGTGTTTAGTTCCGCGTTTCAGATTTGATTTTTCACGTTTTGGATATGATTTTCAGAAGTTAATAATTATAATGGGTGTTTGATTGTAAATATGCAATGTGAATTTCAATATCCAGATTAACGTTCCATGTGATAACTTATACATATTTTCCAAAATGGACATATACTAAAATAGAAAGTATTAATTATGTAAATGAAGAGCTCTTTGACCGATTATAACGTGTGTTTGGTTTCATGTTTCATATGTATTTTTCGCATTTCGAATGTGATTTTAAAAAATAATGCATGTGTTGGTTATGAATGTGCAATGTGAATTTTTACAACTAGGTTAACGGTTGTCACATATTATCCAAAATAGAAGTGATTTTGAGACTTCATGAGCCAAACAAGCTCAAATGTGATTTATTCATTCTTAACGAGTTTTCCAACACGCTATAAATTAATAATTATGAAAATCCATTCAAATGAACTAAGAATAAATTCTGGGATCATAAAAAAAAAAGAAGAAAAAAGAATAGATTCTGCTAATATTAAACCAGCAGATGGCTCATAATGTACAGCCCAAAAACAAAATAGGAGTCCACATTTGATACAAATATGGGCTAGGCTTTTTCTAACAGGTCTTGTGATTTCACCACACAATTTGTTTTCAGGTGACAAAAACAATTCCCATTTTTTTAGATAAAAAGGAACGGTGCAAATTAATGAAATTATGGAGTGAATATTTTTACTTATTTTTTTCCTTTTCCCCTTTTCTCTGTGCTTCTTTTTTCCTTGTCTATCTCACAGGATTCTATTATCACACTCACTTAGTTTTGTCAATAAATTTTTGCATTACAAAAACCAAAACCAAAAAACAAAAAGAGAAACCCCTTAAATGCACACATTCACAACACAACATTAACAACACTCTCCTCTCAACGCCGAACCCCTTTTCTAGCCTACTTCTTCAATCCCTAATATTCATTCATATTTCACACACAACAACCACCCTTCGTTTTGCACCCTTTTCTCTATCTGCACCAAGACCCGTTTTTGATCGCACCCCAACTTCTCTCTCCGTTGATATTTGATGCCCACCATCTCCTCTACGCATTCATTCCTGTGTTTGCCCACTACGCTATTGATTCGCTCTCACACTTCAACTGTGTTGGGATTCACCCTTTTCCATTAGGGTTTTAATCATCTGAACTCTTCTCTTATTACAACGAAGCAGCACTTTTATTCTTTGATTCATTTCATTTGGGTGTCTTGCAAAATCGGGTTTTCTAACTTTTGGAGATTCGTTTTGTACTTGGTGGGGTTCTCTGAAATTGTGCCTTTTCCATCTGTTTGTGTTATTTTTTGGGTAATACCCAGAATTGGTTTAGTGGAATTTACAGTTTTTGCTTTTTTATTTTTATTTTAGATTTTTTTGAACTGCAGAGGGAATAAAGTCCCGTCTTGGTTTGTTTGTTGTACAAGGGACAGTATTTTCCCTTCAAAAGTTTAAGGGAGAACACTGAGATAATAGCCACTGCTGTAAGCTTTTTTCTTGTTTTTGTGACTTTGAATATTGGTTGTTGGGGTTATCTAGGAGGAGTTGTGGTGGTGGTAGAGGCTTGGGTTGGGTTGGTGGGTTTAGTTGCGAGTGTTGAAATATAGGCTTGCATGGGAGAACATGAGGGGTGGGCACAGCCACCAAGTGGGCTATTGCCAAATGGCTTGTTGCCCAATGAAGCTGCCTCTGTGATACAGGTGCTTGACTCGGAGCGGTGGTTGAAAGCAGAGCAAAGGACTGCTGAGCTGATTGCCTGCATTCAGCCTAATCCGCCCTCTGAGGAGCGGCGGAATGCGGTTGCTGACTATGTCCAACGGTTGATCATGAAATGCTTCCCTTGCCAGGTTGGTGTTTTGTGGAGATTGTGGTTTATCTGTTGTTTAATAGCTTATGATTAGTAGTGAGTCATGCATTGTTTTAGCTATAACTATGTTGTGTTGAAGGTTGTTGTGACCATTTATGATATCATTGTTGCATGATGGAAGTACTTAATAACACTGTCATGCTTTTGCTAGTCTTTAAACTGAGTGGTGCATGGTCAGAAATCCCAGTTTGTGGTTAGAAGGTGCACATATGATGTGTTTGTAGTGAGGAATATTAAATAGTGGTTACGGTAGTGAAATTATATTCTCCCTAGCAGTGAAATAGTTCTGTGTCATGCCTTTGTAAATTTTAATGTGGCGATTGATGGGTATTGGGTGTCATGGATTTGTATATCCAGAAGAGCGTCAGTAATATTCTTGATGTTAATTTGCAGTTGTACTTACACATTATTATACAAATGATTCTTTACAATTACAGGTGTTCACCTTTGGGTCGGTACCCCTCAAAACTTATTTGCCTGATGGAGATATCGACTTAACTGCATTCAGTAAGAACCAAAATCTGAAGGATACATGGGCACATCAAGTTCGTGACATGCTAGAGAATGAGGAGAAGAATGAGAATGCAGAGTTTCATGTCAAGGAGGTTCAGTACATCCAGGCTGAAGTAGGTTCTCTAATAACAGAGTCTTTAAAATTGTTAAACTCTGACTGTCACTCTGTGCTGATAATGTTGATTAATCATCTAGTTTGTTAATATTAGTTGCTTTCTCAATTTGGTTGTGATCTTTGTGTCATGCTTAAGTTTGAATTTTTCTCAGATTTGTTTTGAAGTCTTATGCTACTCTGCATTCACATTCACCGAGGACAAAACCTGTGTTAAATTGCATATATTTAATGATATCCACCTACTCATACACATCACTAGAGCATTATGTGAGTGTGAAGGGGGATCTTTTAAGTGGTTGTTAGATTGTTGCAGAAGCTTGAGGTCATAGGACACTAGGCCTGACTATGGTTATGTATATGAAAATGATAGATTATGCATGTTAAGTAATACTATGATAAGGTTTAAGGCATATTGCTCTAATGAATCATTGCTTTATTTTGAGAGTAAGGGGATTTGATGTTAACTAACCATTACCAAGTCATATAACTTTCTTTTAAGTGGTTTTGTGAGGTTGTTTCAGAAGCTCAGGGTCATAGTATGCTTGATTTATGCATAAGGGGTAGTCGGATAGATTATATATTATGATGAAGTGGTTGTGCAACATATAACACAACTTTTATGTTGTATTCATTGGTGGAAGAACAAATACTAGTTAAACATTTGCTAGCTTGAGAACCACATATTTTTGTGCTATCAATTGCTGAACTTTTTATTCTTAAAATTCGTTGGAAAGGTTAGGCATTTTTAAATATTGATGTACTAGCAATTTGTTTCTACTGTTGCAATTTTTGCTATTTGTCTAGCTTGATTTAGACTTTTGAAGAAAGATGATTTTTGTGGACCTTCTGTTGGGATTGCAGAGGTATTATTTTACATTGTTTCCCTTCATATATGCAGGTGAAAATTATAAAGTGTCTTGTGGAGAATATTGTAGTAGACATTTCGTTTAACCAGCTTGGAGGGTTGTGCACCCTTTGTTTTCTTGAGGAGGTAATTTGGTGCATCCCAGAAGCCTCACAATATATCATTTGAAAATGTCACATTGATATATTTTTTCTTGAATTTACAAGAATTTGAGTTTGTTGCTGTAAGTTGATACTATTTCTGCTTGGATTTACAAGAATTTAAGTTTGTTTGTGTAGGTTGATAATCTGATTAACCAAAATCATTTATTCAAGCGAAGCATTATCCTGATAAAAGCTTGGTGTTACTATGAGAGCCGTATACTTGGTGCCCACCATGGACTTATCTCAACTTATGCCTTAGAAACCTTGGTTCTGTACATTTTTCATGTTTTCAACAATTCTTTTGCTGGACCACTTGAGGTAGCAGAAATTACATGGCTTTCTTTTATTTTAGTGTTTTTGATGATTGATTTGACATGGTATTGTCCTTTCTTATGTAGGTATTGTATCGTTTTTTGGAGTTTTTTAGCAAGTTTGACTGGGATAATTTCTGTGTAAGTCTATGGGGTCCAGTACCTATTAGTTCACTCCCAGATGTGACAGGTAGTTACATTATAATTAAAGATCCCCTTGTCTATATTGATTTAGGTCCGTCGTGTATTGATTGTTTTTCCTCTGCTTTCCCTAACATTATCCACAGCTGAACCTCCTAGAAAAGATGGTGGAGATTTACTGCTCAGCAAGTTATTTCTCGATGCCTGTAGCTCAGTTTATGCTGTTTTCCCTGGTGGCCAAGAAAATCAGGGGCAACCCTTTGTTTCCAAGCATTTCAATGTTATTGATCCCTTGCGTGTCAACAATAACCTTGGTCGTAGTGTCAGCAAAGGTGTGTTGGTCTCTAAATTTGGCTCATTTTATATGTCTAATATTTGTCAGATTATAATTTGTACCAAGTTCATTTTGTATGGATCTGTCCTTGCTACTAGTTTTTAATGTAACAATATATTGAATATGAACTTTATAAAGTTGCAAGAATTAAAAAAGACACATGGGACAATGGACTATGGTTACCATCTATGGATAAACATGAATGTCTTTCTTGATGTGGTGTAGTCTCCTTACCTTTTTGTTTTTCCTATCATATATAAATTTGTGCAAAAGATTTGTAATGAAAAACACATAAAACTCAAGCAGATATAGAAGATTGCTGCTGTATTTGTTTGTAGCTTCCAAGTCCCTTAACTATTTTTAATACATTTGCTAACTTTGCATATATGATAATATGAACCAGGTAATTTCTTTAGGATACGCAGTGCCTTTGCATTTGGGGCAAAAAGGCTGGCTAGATTACTTGATTGCCCAGAGGAGGAATTGTTTTCTGAGGTCAATCAGTTCTTTTTTAACACTTGGGAAAGACATGGAAGTGGGGAAAGGCCTGATGTTCCCAGCATTGACTTACGGCGTTTGAGTTTATCCAGTCATGACCAATTACAGAAGTCTGAGAATCTCCGGAACAATAACCATAAAATTGATAATGCCTCCAGTTATGAATCTAATGAAGGGGAACATGTTTCACAAAGTGGTCTATCTCAGTATAGTTATTTATCCTCTGAAAAGACAGCTAGAAGTGCTGTTTCTACAATGACACATGCTCTGAATCAAAAGAGTTATGGAAGCCAAAATAATTCAAGGACATTTGATCAAGTCCGAAGGGAAGCAAATTCTAATCAAGGTTCTCATGGTGATAAAGGTCAGAGAAATGTTAAAGCCGATAACCTAGTTAGTGATGTTCAGGGAAGGTTTCTATTTGCCAGGACACGTTCTAGCCCTGAGCTGACTGACTCGTATGGTGATGTTTCAACCCAAGGAAGGCATACAAAAACAACAGAAAGCAGTAAAGGCCTGAGTTTCTTTGCAAAGTTGGAGAATAGTCATAGGAAGAATGCTGAACCTGATGTAGCTGTAAGAATTGATGAGTCATCTGCTAGGCACATCTCATCTCGTCAAGTTCTTGAAAGTGCTGCTGATTCGAACAGTAATCATGATGAATCTAGCTCAGGTGCCATGGGTGAAGAGTTTACATCTGTTGCTGGTGCAGGTGGAATGCAGATGACACATCAGGAAGAGCAGGACCTTTTGAATATGATGGCATCTCCAACAGCTCAAGGTTTCAGTGGTCAGACTCATGTTCCAATGAATATTGCGCAAGGTCACCTACCATTTCACTTTCCACCTTCCATTCTTGCATCGATGGGATATACTCACAGAAATATGGGCAACATTCCCTTCATTGAGGCTCCTTGGGGTACAAATATGCAATTTTCTCAAGGTTTCATCCCACCATTGACTCCATATTTCCCTGGCATAGGAATGACCTCAAATCCTCAAGATTTACTTGAAACTAACAATGAGAATTTCAGTTCTGTTGAGATGAACACAGCAGAAGCTGATAATGATTACTGGCATGAACAGGAAAGGGGTTCTGCTAGTGAGGTTGAAGTTGATAATGGAAATTTTGAAATGCTTCCGGAGGATAGACAACAGTCTACTTCTGGTAGTTATAACTCTGCCCCACTGTCTCAGGTCGGAAGCTCCAACAGCAGCAGTTCTGCCAGAGTTCAGAAGTTTACTAAAGAAAACCGAGGTTCAACAAGAGAAGACCACATTGACAATTTTCATTATCAAGATGGCCGAAGAAACGAGGTTTATTCTGATGATAGAACAGCAAATTCTGAGTTGTCCAGTGCACCTCCTTCGAGCTCCTTCAGGAGCAGGACCTCTTCTGAAAGCTCTTGGGATGGATTGTCAGCCAAATCCTCAAAATCAACAAGGGAGAGAAGGGGGAGGAAAAATACCTCTTCAATGACATCTCCTGTTTATGCAAAGGGTAAGAATGTTTCAGAAATTTCATCTAATCGAGTAGATGATGAAAATATAGAGTGGACTCCTTTGTCAACCATGGCATCTGATATGTCAGAAAGAAGCAGTTGGCCCACATCTGGTACTTCCATGCATGTTCCAAGGAATCAAATATCTGGTTTTGAAACTGCCCAGACAAGTGGATCAGATTCTCCATTACCCATAGCTCCAGTGCTTTTAGGTCCTGGTTCTCGGCAAAGAGCAATTGATAATTCTGGGGTTGTTCCATTTACATTCTATCCTACAGGGCCACCTGTTCCCTTTGTTACAATGCTTCCTTTATATAACTTTCCGACCGAGTCTTCTGACACTTCAACAAGCAACTTCAATGTGGAAGAAGGGGCAGATAACAGTGAGTCAAGTCAGAATTTTGATTCATCTGAGGGATATGAACACCCTGAGGTTTCAAGCCCTTCCAATTCTATGACAAGGGTGGCTATTGAGTCATCTGAGCACAAGCCTGACATTCTTAACAGTGACTTTGTTAGCCACTGGCAAAATTTGCAATATGGCCGATTTTGTCAGAACTCACGTCATCCGCCTTCAATGATTTATCCTTCACCTGCTATGGTGCCTCCTGTTTATTTGCAGGGTCGATATCCTTGGGATGGTCCTGGAAGACCTACTTCTGGTAACATGAATATTTTCAGTCAGCTTATGAGCTATGGGCCACGTCTGGTTCCTGTCACCCCCCTTCAGACAGTTTCTAATAGACCTGCCAATATTTACCAACGTTATGTAGATGATATGCCACGGTATCGAAGTGGGACTGGAACCTACCTGCCAAATCCGGTATGAGAAATTCTAAGGAGCTTGTTACTTTTTCTGCAGTTTTGTTTTTCTTTCCTATGTGTGTGCATACCAAAATAATTAAGTGTTTCCATTTGTAAAATATGTAGTCAGTCTAGTTTTTGGATCTTTATACTATTTTGTTTTGTTTTTCATGCTGTTTTCTTTATACTATTTTACCTTCCTTTTCAATTTATTTCAGAAGGTTTCTGTTCGGGATCGGCATTCCACAAATACCAGAAGGGGGAATCATAATTATGATAGAAGTGACCATCACGGTGATAGAGAAGGAAATTGGAATACAAACTCAAAATTGCGAGGAACTGGACGTGGCCATAATCGCAACCAAACGGAGAAGCCCAACTCAAAGCCAGAGCGGTTGTCTACCAGTGAGAGCCGTGCCGAGAGACCATGGGGTTCACATAGGCATGACACCTTCATTCCTCACCAGAATGGTCCAATTCGCTCAAATTCCTTGCAGAGTAATCCTTCCAATGTAGCTTATGGAATGTACCCTTTACCAACCACAAACCCTGGTGGGGTCTCGTCAAATGGATCAATGCCATCTGTTGTAATGTTTTATCCTTCTTATGATCATAATACCGGCTACAGTTCACCGCTTGAATTTGGGACTTTGGGACCAATGGGATTCTCAGGTCTCAATGAACTGTCACAGGCAAATGAGGGAAGTCAATCTAGTGGAGCACATGAAGAGCAACGGTTTCGTGGTGGTCATACTCAACGATCTTCCCCAGATCAACCCTCCTCACCTCATGTGTCAAGGTAGTTGTTCTTAATTTACCTCTTTTAATTGTCCCTTGATTCATGAAACAAGCATTTTATTTTGTTGACTTTTACAATAATTATCTTTAAGGTCGTATCTGGTAGAAGGGAATTTTTTTCATTCCCAGAAATTACAATTCCTAAGAATGACTAAAATCTATTTATATATATATTTCTTACGGATCAAAGATTTTCACATTAATTTTTAGTAGAATTTTCTCATTAAACTTTAATTATTATAATAAGAGTAGCACAATTTTTTTATCATAATAAAAACCTTTTTCCCAACTTGGAAATGTTTGATTCCTACTTCTACCATGGAAATAATTTTGTGAGAAATAAAGCTAAAAAACATTCCTAGGAAACAATGTTTTTTGGAATGTTATTTTTTAAATTATAAAACACAGAAAGCAAACATTCTCACCTCATACACATAAAAGTTGAGCAAATTACACAAACATTTTCTGAAATTTTGTGAAATTACACAAACATTTTTCAACATTATAATTGCTCTTGTAGGAAGTGTTAGTGTAATGTTTATAAACACTAAGGAGGTATTAGTGTAACATATAAGTAATTGTCAGTGTATATTTTTAAAAAATTAAGAGAGGTAAGTGAAGGAATAGAAAACAGCAGGAGGTGTTTGTGTAGTTTACTCTTTCTTATATTAAATGCCTTCTAAATATCATCCCTAGCATGATTTTTTATTAGTTGACAGTGTAACAACCCCTAACACTGTCCTAGTTTTTGTAAAAGTTAACTAAATGACCATGCATGACAATTGATTATTGGTTGACCATAAAAAATGTCTTAATTTTATGGTTTTCAACAGGGGCCCCTGATTCTACTGTCAGATCAGTGGCCAGGAGGAATTTTTGAAAGAGGAGGATGTTCGTTCCTCCTTTTTCATACCAGGACCGGGCAGGGCATGTAACTGGGGAATAATACTATCTGTCCATTTCATGGCATTATGGCTCTTTAAAAAGAAAGAATGTAGGTCCCGTGTTTGTTTGTGCCCAGGCTCTTGCATGTACACTTACAGGTGATTAACCAACTTTGGTTAAGTTTGTCCATCCAAGACCATGTTTGAGGATGAAAACAATGGTGACATAGAGGATGCATGACTCTCCTCCCAGTCTACCAAAAGCAAAAAAAAAAAAAAAAAAAAAAAAAAAAAAAGGGGATGGATGGCTTCGTGATTAGATTTTTATTCAAAGTTTAGACACATTTGTAACCCAACCAAAGTAGAAAACTGGCTTAGGTTCAGAATTTAGAAAATTTACAATGTTATAGATTTGTCAACTTCTCTTTATACAATGTTTGTAGCTGGGTACTTGTTTTAGAACATGCAGCTGATCTTTGTTGAACTTTTGAATATTTTTGTTATAGTTTATTAGAAATAAAATTGTCATGAGACACTAATAGATTTCATTTGCGTTTGTCTTCCTCAAATCATCGACAAAACAATAAATGATTTTGAGGAGTCCATGTGGAGTTATAACTAGAGCATCTATCTTTCTTTCTAGCAGAATTGACGAGGAATCCATTACAACTAATTAAAAGAACTATGTTAACTAGTAGAGTTGGAGTTTGAGGAGTGTTCTGAACACTTCTAATTAAAAAGTAAGGAGTATTTGCAGTTTTATCAAAACTGTGTTTGTTAAGCAACAATTATACGAAAGTTAAGGAATCTTGTCAATTTGCATGTTGTTAAAATGAAAATAAATCATTTTTTATATTATTAGTCTTTTTTTTAAATTTTTTTTTGCCCTATTGTGTTTTATTACTGTTAAACGTGATCATTTTTTATATTAAATTAAAGCAAATATTTAAATAAACAAGACTTTTAGTTTTCTTAATTATTAATATCAGGCTAAATTATATTTTTGGCCTTTCATCATATTTTTAAAATTTATATTAATTTTATTTTTTATT
>JAMLFT010012962.1:0-10085 GCA_026544285.1 Pachyrhizus erosus
AAACATTAAAGAATTAAAATATAGAATTACAATTTTTCAAACGTACAAGGATTAATCCAGTGATAGAGATTTGACTAATTTACACCATGTCATAAATTTTTATCTTATTGGCTTCATTTTATAAAAAAGGAATTACAATATTTCAATTAAAATTCAAGTCTATCAAGAGATGAAGGGTTGGAGGAAAACTCAAGGTTTGATTTGGAACTCAGATTTTAAATTTGGATTGAAATTTATAATGGATTCATGAGTTTGCCGTTGACGGTGGGAGTTGTCGGTGAGAGGAGCACCAACAAAGGTGTGCATACCTGGAATAAAAAAACCCAGATCTAAAATAAATCAAACTAGTGTGAAATAAAAAATTATAAAAAATATTAAAATCTTACCGCTTTAACATTTTTCTATGTTAATCTTAATCCTCGTTAATGTTAATCATTGAATATTTTATAAATACATCTAACGGTAAAAATTGTTGGTACACTGGTGTTGCTCCAATTTTAATACTTCACCGTAAAAGCCACCAAAGTACCCATTGTCTAGTCAATATTAATCTTGTAGATCTTTGAAAGTACCAATCTTCTTGTGTGTTTTGTAATTTTTTTTTTTCATATTTCTCATAGAACAGACTTAGTAGGATGCATGTAGCACTACAAGTTCAAGTTCTGTGTAACTTTTGTATTCAACTTTTTCTTTTTTACAATTCTTTTAAGTGTTTCGTGTTTTTCTTAATTTTCATATTAAACTTAATAGAATGAGTAGTGATATTTGTATTATTGAGATTGTCTACCCAATTTTTATCTTAGCACATGGTTAGTTATGTATGAAATTTTGGTTATTTTATTTTATAAGTGATAAAAATAAATAAATATAACTATAAATAATTTATTGATACATGATTAATAATATTATGAAATTATTGATTGTTACACATGATTAATTATATAAATAAATATAATTAATTTAATTTTACAAGTAATTAATAAAGTTATGAAGTTATTAATTGTCATAAGTTGTAATGTCTTAAATTATTATTTTTTTATAAATAAATTTGACTTTAAATATTCTTTATTTACTAATTTTTAAAAAGCACTAATTCAATTAATTTATCTTAATTTAATAATATTAAATTAAAACTATAGTTAGAATTTTCATGAAAAATTCAAAATTTTTAATTAATTATTTAAGGTGAAATGTCGTTTGTTGAATAAATATTTAGACGAGAAAATGTAAATATTGGTGTGTGTAGGCCCATGTTTGTTTGTAGTAAAAACAATATTGGATGAGTAAAACCAAGTACGTGTTCCTATGATGATGTAACAAAAGATAAACTCCTAATATAGCCATAATGAAAATGGTATGTAAAGCAATGACTAAATAAAATTCATATACATGATTGAAACCTAGGCCTACCCATGTAAAAATACACAAAAAAGAGAAAAACCTAAGCTTAGAGTAATCATTTATTCACCCAAACCATGTGAAGTAATTATACCTAAAGATGAGAATAAGGAAGTTAGGGAATCAAGGAACCCTAACAATAGGATTCATAGGAAGAAACATTAAGAGAATCCTCATCTAAATCCTCCTTTGTGTCTTTCTCTAACTCCTCTACTAGAAACCCCTTATACCACTTTTCTCCTAACTCCAAATGTTTGATGGTTGGTGTTGATTGGAAGTTTGTTGAACCCTTTATATTGTACTTCAAATGGTTAGATGGTTTAAAATTTGGGAAAGAATTTTCAAAAATAGAGAAGGAGAAGAGAAAATTTTAAAGCTAGAAGAGAGGTTTGGAAATTTTGGTGGCTAAGAGTGGTATTTCTCTTTTTTCCTCCTACACTTATAAAACACAACACCAACCCTAAACCCCACTAAAATATTTGACACCCCTTACTCTTTCTCTATGTCTTTAATTGATTTTTAATTATGCTCGTATGAAACCCAATTAAGTTATGTCTAGATCCACCTCAACTTTCGTGCCAATTTCATAAGTGAAAAATTTATTCTTTTTGCTTAATTTCCTCGAGTAGTCTTTTACATGTGTTTTTATCTTGATTATTTACCTCTTTTGTTTAATAATTTAATTTATTAATCTTCTATTAAATATTTTATTTTTTAGCATTTTAATTATTTAATTTTCTACCCAAAGAACAAATTTTATGACTAATAATTCTTTTAATTAATCATACATCACCAAACAACATATAATTCAAGTATAAAATATAAATTTTAAGTTCTACCATAAAATTACATAATTAGCCTAATTAAATTCTTAAAAATAATTAAATAAAATATTTATATTTTCAAGATATTAAAACTCTCCTATCCTTTTAGGAATTTTTTCCTCAAAATTTCTTAACCTTGGAAAAGTTATGGATATAGTTTCTTCATTTTCTCTTCTAGCTCTCATGTCGCATCACCTTCATTCATATGACCTTCACCAAAGGTATACTCTTATCCCTCAGTTGGTTAATCCTTTTATCACTAACACGTAAAGGAATTACATCATAAGTGAGATTCTCTCTTATTTGTACTTGATCTAGGACAACTAAATGTGATGGATCAGGAATGCATTTTTGAAGTTATGATAGGTGAAAGATAAGATGTAAGTTTGGCATATTTGGAGTTAAGGCCAAATGATAAGCAATAAAACTAATCTTTTAAGAATTTGGTAAGGATTAATAAATTTTGGATTAAGCTTTCGAGATTTAAGACTCTTCCAACTCCCATAGTAGGACTAAATTTTAAAAATACATGTTTTCCTTCTTGAAATTCTAGAGATTTTCTCCATTTATCATAATATAACTCATGTGCCTATCTTGAGCTGCGTTAATCTTTTCCATAATCATTTTCACTTGTTTAGTGATATCTTGTAACATCTCAAGTCCTATCAAAAGGATTTCTCCAACTTCATACTAGTTCACAAATGCCTTACATTTTCTCCCATATAAAGCCTCAAAAGGTGTCATATCTATACTTGTATGATAATTATTGTTATAAGTGAATTCTATTAATCGTAAACACTCATGGAAAATTCTTCTCTATTATATGATACAAACTCTCAAAAGGTCCTTAAAAGATTAGATAGTCCTCTTAGATTGGCCATTAGTCTATGGGTGATAAGTTGAATTAAGCTTCAACCTAATTCCTAATGTTTCTTGTAAACTTTTCCAAAACCTATAAGTAAAATGAAGATCTCTATTTGAAACTATGTTAATTGGTACTTTATGCAATCTAACTATCTCTTTGATGTATAACTTAGGTAGTTTCTCTAACTTATACTTCATGTTAATGGGAATAAAATGAGCAAATTTTGTGAATTTGTCCATAATAAACCATATAACATCGTGTCCTAAAACAATCCTAGGTAACCCAGATACAAAATTCATACAGATATTGTCCCATTTGCACTCTGGAAAGTTCATAGGCTCTAGCTTTCTGGTAGGCTTTGGATGCTTCCCTTTTGCTTTTTGGTAGGCCAAACACTTTGAGACATACTCTGTACATTTTTCTTTATACCATAACACCAAAAACTTTTCTTCTGATCATGATACATCTTTGTTAATTCAAGATGAAAACCTAAGTTGCTCTTGTGAGCTTCCTCAAAAGTCATTCCTTTCAACTCTCCTTCTTGTGGTATACAAACTTTATCTCTAAACCTGATGAGTCCATTTGCATCTCTATTGAAATCCAACCCTTTTCCTTTTTCTTTTAGTCATCTTATCTTGCAACAATTGATCTTTTTGTTGAGTCACTCATCCAACCTCTAGAAATTCATTTGTAATCTTTAGAGTCCTCAAATACAAACTTTTCGGTCTCACTTCTATTGTAAGGTTCAAAGTCCCCAAATTCATTTGTAATGACTTCCAGTTTAATGCATTAGTTACTATGTTTTCCTTTCCAAGATGATAAGATAAATTAAAGTGATAATCCTTCAAAAACTCTATCCATTACCTTTGTTTCATATTCAACTCTTTCTAATCAAATAGATATTTCAAGTTGTTGTGATCGATGATTTTATATCTCATTTCATATAAATGATTTCTCCAAATCTTGAGATCAAAGACTACCGCCATTAACTCTAAATTGTGCATTGGATAGTTTGCCTCATGTGTATTAGTAGTCACAAAGCATAAACAACAATCTTTCCTTCTTGCATTAACACAAAGTATTTGTTTGAATTTCTTCTTTGTATCTGAAATGTCAGAACAAGCATTGTAGTTAATCTTCTTTTCATCTCTTGAAATCTCTTCTCGTAGGGTTTTGTACCAAGAATTGAACTTGTTCCAACCAAAATTCACATTTTGAGAGTTTTGAATAAAGTTTTCGCTCCTTCAAATTTGCAACACAACCCTTAAATGTTCTACATGCTCTTCCTGATTCTTGGAGTAGATTAAGATATCATCAACCAACACCAACAAAAATTTATCCTATTACTAATGAAAGACTCAATTCATATAATCCATGAAAACAACTAAAGAATTAGTTACATCAAATGACAAAACCAAATGCTCATAGTGTTAGTAACGCGTTTGAAAAGTTATTTTCAAAATATCCTCCTTCACATGAATCTAATGATACCCTAAGCGCATATTAACTTTCAAAAACACATAAGCATCACCCCTCAACTGATCCATAAGATCATCAATCCTTGGCAAAAGGTGCTTACTCTTGATGGTTGCTTTACTGGGTTGATAATAGTCCACACATATCTTGATGTTGCCATCCTTCTTTTTCTCCAAAACCACTAGCACACCCCAAGGCGACATACTTGGCTTAACAAATTGTGTTTCTAAAAGCTCTTCTACTTATATCTTAACTTTAGCTAATTTTACTAGAGACATTCTATAAAGTGGTATGGAAACTAAACCAGGTTTAGAAATCAAATCTATTATGAACTCTATCTCTTCCTTAGTTGGTAAAATAGTCACATCACACGGAAAAATCTTAGGAAAATCGCACACAATAGACAAATTGTTAATATTTTGAAGTTCCTTAGTTATTGATTAAAGAAAGTCATGTATATCTGAATGCTTTCTTTGTTGTTCACCTTACTTTTGTTGGAGTTGCCTTCTTTCATAGGTTCAAAAGAATTCATGATTGGTTCCTTGAAAATGATGATTTTATCTTTACAATTAAGAAGAACATAGTTAGACAATAACCTATCCATTCCTAACACAACATCCAAACAGAAAAAAGGTAAGCAAATTAAATATATAGAAAAAGTCTTTCCTTCAACTATTATGGGACAATTCAAATACATAGGAGAAGTGACCAATGGTTTATTGGTAGGGGTAGCAACTTCAATTTCATATGATAAAGGAGTCATACACAAACCAAAGATTTTTAGACAATCATTAGAAATGAAAGAGTTAGTTCTACCTGAATCATACAATACATTTAAGAGTTTATTTTTTATGATGCATTTACCTTGGATTAGGTAGTTAGATGTTGCAGCTTCAATTTCACTCATAGCAAATACTTTTCTAGTCACCTTTGGTTTTAGACCACTATTCTTCATTCCACTCCCTCTATTTCCATGAAATTTGGGAGTAGCCAACAATTTCCTACTTATGTCCTTCTTTGCCACAATTGTTACAGGTTACTTGCTAAACTATTAGATATTCTCTATTGTCGACTACTAGAATGCATGACTCAAGTCCTTGAGTGCATGACTCAGTATTGCAATGATGAACCTATAGAATATAGAGGACTAACCGTATATAGGAGGAATGACACACCTAAATTCAATGGTTCCTTTGACCCATAGGGAGCCCATAATTGGATTTTAGAAATTGAGAAAATCTTTGTTGCAATGTCATGCCTAGAAGAACACAAACTGAATTTCACTATATTTATGTTTTTTGGAGAAGCTAAAAATTGGTAGTGAATTACCAGACCCACACTCCCAAGGATCGAACATATTACACCATAAGAGGCTTTTAAGCAAAAGTTTTTAGATAAATACTTCCCTGCCAACTTTAGACAGAGAAAATAAAGAGAATTCTTAAAATTGAAACACGAAAGCATGATAGTAGGGGAATACATAGCCAAATTTGGTGAATTACTAAAATGTTGGCCTTATTTCAGGGCTGATAATGAGTAGATCAAATACTCAATTTGAAAACGGATTGAGAGTCGACATAAAACAAGCAGTCGGATATCTCCAAGTAACTGACTTTCCTACTCTGGTAAGTAAATGTAAGATCTATAGAGGAGATACCAACGCTAGACAAGCACAGTGGAGAGTTGGAGGACCACAAAGACATCCTAGAAAAACTTTCAGCCATTAACAAAAGAAACCTTATCAACAACCACCATGAATGGAAGTGGATCAATTAGATTAAACCAATTTGTGGGGAGTTCTATGTCAACAGTCCCACATCTAGAAGCTAGTATTCCTATAAGATGTTAGTCCCCCAAGAAAGAAGCACCTAGTGCCAAAAAGTCTACTTAAAGCCAAGCTTTCGAGAGACTAAAAGTGATAGGAAAGGTCTTTACCATGAGTGGATTTGAGGTTGCCTTGTCAGATGATCTCATTCGTGGTAAGTGCATCATAAGCAACAAACTCCTTGATGTATTATATGATTCAGGTGCTACTCATTCATTTGTATCTCATGAATATGCCAAATATTTATCATTATTTGTGACTCCATTATCATATGATTTAATTGTGAATACTCCCACTAATAAGTTTGTAATCACCAGCCTAGCTTGTATAAAATGTCTAGTATTATTAGAAAGTCGAAGCTTTCTGATTAATCTAATTTTTCTCCCCTTATCCAATCAAGACATAGTGTTACGAATGGATTGGCTATCCTCTAACCATGTTATCCTAAATTGTCATCATAAGACACTACATTTTAATACCCTAAACCCAAGCAATCACAAGCTTTTGAGTGATACACCTAATGAACTCGAGTATGAAAAAAGAAGAGATTTTCAATTTTTCAAGCCATTATTCTCAACGAAACCAAGAGTTGAGATAGATGTCAATAGTCTTCTAGTTGTGAGTGAAGTCTTCCCTAAAGACGTGTCAGAACTGCCACTTGAGTGGCAAGTAGAATTCGCCATAGACCTCATCCCTAGTTCAAGTCCAATCTCCGTTGCTCCATATAGAATGTCGCCAAAGACGTTGACAAAAGTTAAAATTTAGTTGGAAGAACTGTTGAACAAGAAGTTTATCAAACCTAGTGTGTCACCTTGGGAAGCTTCAGTATTATTGGTAAAGAAGAAAGATGGAAGCATGTAATTATGCATAGATTATCGTCAACTGAACAAAGTCACTATTAAGAATAAGTATCCACTTCCCAGAATTGATGATCTCATGGATCAGTTGAAAGGAGCTCAAGTATTTTCTGAGATTAATCTGCAATCGAGATACCATCAAATTCAAGTGAAGAAGGAGGACATTCCCAAAACTGTCTTTCGCACACGATATGAGCACTATGAATATCTAGTCATACCTTTCAAATTAACCAACACCCTTATTATAGTGATGGATTACATGAATCAAATCTTCTATGAATACCTAGACCAATTTGTGATAACATTCATAAATGATATCTTGATTTATTCAAAGAGCCACAAAGAACATGCAGAGCATCTAAGGATCGTGTTGCAAATTTTGAAGAAGCGCCAATTATACGCAAAACTCTCTAAATGTGAATTTTGGCTAGAAGAAGTAAGTTTCTTAGGACACGTGGTGTCTAAGGAGGGATTTTTGTGGATCCAATAAAAGTAGAAACAGTTATACAATGGAATCCTCCAACAACTATCACAAAAATCAGAAGCTTCCTAGGCTTAGTAGGCTATTATAGGAAATTCACTAAAGGGTTCTTTAAGTTAGCTTTGCCTCTAACCAAGTTGACAAGAAAGGGGCAAGCCTTTAATTGGGATCAGACATGCAAAAGCAGTTTCCAAGAACTGAAGAAAAGGCTTACCACTACACTGATACTAATTATGTCAGATATAGAGAAGAAGTTTGACGTGTACTAGATGTTTCGTGCCAAGGTTTGCCTTGTATGTTAATGTAGGATGGAAGAGTAGTTGTTGATGCTTCGAGACAACTAAGGCCTCATGAAGGAAATTACCCAACCCATGATCTAGAACTAGCCATTGTAGTATTTGCGCTAAAACTTTGGAGACATTACCTCTATGGATCCAGATTTGAAGTCTTTAGCAACCACGCCTGCGATACTTGTTTGATCAAAAGGAGCTAAATATGAGGTAGAGAAGATGAATGAAATTTCCTAAAGATTATGATTTAAAACTATCCTACCACCCCAGGCAAAGCAAACATGGTAGCCAATGCCCTTAGCAGAAAGTCACTACACTTATCTACTATGATGGTTGAAGAGCTGAAGTTGATTGAAGAATTTAGGAATATTGACTTGGTAGTAGAAGTTCGTACAAAAAGTATATACTTAGGAACTTTGACTATTACTAACGAGTTTTTAGAACAAGTCAATATAAGACAACAAGAGGATCAAACCCTACAAGAGAAATTGGAAGCAATAGATGGAAGCAGAGAAAAGAAATTCCAATTAGCTGGTGATGGGACAATCAGGATCAATGGGAGAATCTGCATTCCTCACAATGAGGAAATGAGAAAGATGATCCTAGAAGAAGCACACGAAGTAAACTTAGTTTCCATCCAAGCACAACAAAAATGTATCAAGGCTTGAAGAAGAATTTCTGGTGGCAAGGAATGAAAAGAGATGTGACAAGATTCATCGCAGCCTGCTTAACATGCCAAAAAGCTAAAGTAGAGCACCAGAAACCTTTTGGACACCTTCAACCTTAAAATATCCCAAAATGGAAATGGGATAGCATTTTCATGGACTTTGTGACTAGATTGCCACAAACGACCACAAGATATGACGCGATATGGGTAATTGTAGATCATTTGACAAAATCTGCACATTTCTTACCCATAAACATTTAATATTCGCTCGAAAAACTGACTCGACTATACCTCAAGGAGATAATCAAACTTGACAGAGACCGTTCAAGTATAGTATCTGATCAAGATCCCTAATTTACTTCTAAACTTTGGGGAAGTTTACAAAAATCCTTGCGAACAAGATTGAGGCTCAACTCTACTTATCACCCGCAGAAACACGAACAAACAAATAGGACAATTCAATCTCTAGAAGATTTGTTAAGGCTTGTGTGATGGAATAACAAGGAAGCTGAATAAATTTCTACCTTTAGTAGAATTCACTTACAATAACAGTTTTCTCTCAAATATAGATATGGCACCCAATGAAGCGTTATATGGAAGGAAATGCATAACACCTTTGTGTTGGTTTGAAACAGGAGACTTCTTGTTATTGGGACCAGAGGTGTTACAATAGACTACTAAGAAGGTAAAGATCATTCAAGACAAAATAAAAGTTACTCAAGATCGATAGAAGAGCTACTATGACAAAAGAAGGAAGCCTTTAGAATTTAGGCAAGAGAGCACTTTTTTCCTAAAAGTAACCCCTATAACTAGTGTAGGTAGAGCCCTAAAGTCTTGAAAGTTAATACCCAAATTCATAATACCCTATTAAATCCTGAAAAAGATTGGTCATGTTACTTATCAAATAGTTTCACCTCCCTACTTGGCCAATTTGCATAATGTCTTCCATGCGTCGCAACTTAGAAAGTATGTCTCTGATCCTACCCACATGATGGAACCTGATCATGTATCGGTTAGAGAGAATTTGACTTATGATGTTCCACTTGTCAGGATCATCGATCGAAGAATAAAACAACTTAGAGATAGGAACATCAACCTAGTCAAAGTAATTTGGAGTCCAACAAATGAAGGTGATAACACCTGGGAATTAGAAAGTAGGATGAAGGAATTGTATCCCAATTGTCTTATAAGTACAAATTTCAAGAACGAAATTTCTTTAAAGGAGGATAGAATTGTAACATCCTATTTTAAAATAAATAATTTATATTCAAAAAAAAGGCCTAAATTAGAAATTTATAATTTATTTTGAAATAATTTAATTTATTTGAAATTTAGAATTTAAATTTAGCAGAAATATTATTTTTAGGAAATAATACAATTGAGAGAAAAGATTATAATTAGT
>JAMLFT010012963.1:0-10085 GCA_026544285.1 Pachyrhizus erosus
AATCTAAAATGATGATATTTTGTTGACTAAGAATGGAGTTAGATAATTTTCTTTAAGGAGATCAAATATATTAAATTGATAATAATTTATTGAAAACTAAATCATTAAATTATAATTTTAAAATTAATATATTAAATTTAATCAACAATTAATAAATTCATAATAATTGATCACATATAAAAAAAAATTATATAACCAAAAAAATATAAGATTATAGTGTTGTAAGATGACAAAAAATATTTAGTTTTCAATTCATTGTAAGAATTCTAATTATAGAAACTATTTATTATATTTAGATGTCATGTTTAAAGTTTTAAAAACATAATTGATCTTTAAATTTTGTTTAAGTAAAGTTTAATTTTTAATTTAAGAATAATACATTATATGCTTCAATAAAATAATATTTTTAATTTTTTTTTTACTAAAAACATTTAGAAAAATTAGAAAGATCTTAAAAATTATTGAAAATGATGGTTGTATATTTTTTGGATGTGCATCCATCTTGAGTAGTAAAAGAGATATGAAGGAAAAGGTGAGAAAATGTGACATTTAATAGGAGATGTGATGAAAAAAGAATAGAAAATAGAAAAAAAAATGAAGAAGAAGATTTAAGTAATAAAATTGTATCAAATCATCAATTACAAATTATATATGCATATTGTGCTTGTATATTTTTTTCTCTCTTTTAAGGATGACCTTATATATAAATATTTGTGTATGCATAATTTTTTTGTGATTGTAAACTAAATAATAGACAATAACATTTAAGTAAATTGAATGAAAAATTAGATAAATATTTTTTTCTTTTTAAAAATTATTAAAACTATGTTATTTGCCTAATACAATAAAACATAATTTCTAATGAAATTATGTGTCTAATATTTTACACAATATGTATTTATATGTTCAAATACTTATATATAAGGATCCTTTATATATTATTGTCCTTCATGTCCATAAAATGTCAAGACTAACCTTGACCAAAGAATGGTAAGGGCACCCTTTAAGATTTCACAAGAAAATGTCACCAAATCAACTTCAAACCAAAACCTATACAAAATCATAGCCAACGAAAGGGCACGAAATAAATCAAAGCACGTGTTCTAACATCTTGCACCATATTAATTGAACTATAATGCAACACCAACATCGGTGCTCCCATTGAAGGTCGTTATAACTCAATAGTTAAGTTCTCCCACTATTATCTTTGTGTGGGGAAGGGGGGGGTTGTTTTTGTTATTTTAATTTTTTCAATTCCCTTTTCAGCCTATTTTTCTTTCCTAAATCTTGCTTACTTGGTCCAAAATTTTCTTAGTGTGTTTTGGATTTTGTTATTGGCACCCTCTAGATGTTGTTATTTAATATAATAATCAAAATGTTCATCGTAATGAAAATATATTTTTATTATATATGTCTACTACTTACACAATGAAAATTTGTTTCCATTACATAGTTGAGTACACAACAAAAATAAATTTTTATTTTGTAGTATTTTTTCACACCTCTTATTGTATAAAGAAAATTGGTTTCCATTGTAAATTTTTTTTCAACTACACAACAAAAATAAGTTTTTGTTGTGTAATTGGTGAACATACACAATGAAAACTTGTTATTGTGTAGTTGAGTATAGCTTTCTTTTTTATTAATTTGTTATTATTTTAATGTAGTTAAGTATATATTAATGCAAACTTGATAAATATTGATACATGCAAGAATATAGAAGAAATATACTAAAATCACCACATATACATAATGCAAAATTTAATAACAACATATAAAAGAAAAATACAAAATATAAAAATAAAACATAAAATGAAATGCAAAGCATAAGTAAATGGCGAGTCTTTCCCCTTTATTATGTACATGCTCTAAAAATGTCTTAGTTTTTATATGTCCCAATACATATTTTATATCCTCATATGTCTTAGTGTAAAGAGTGACTTTTCTTAAATCCAATAAAGTCTGAAGATCTTAAGAGATGTTCAAAAACATAATCTATAAAAAAATAAAAAAAAGGTAAGCACAATGTAGTTATACAATAATATATATAGATATATATACATATATACCTACAAAACAATCATGTTGATTGTCTACTTGGGTGTCTAGTGCAATATATTGGTGAGACATAAAGGAATGATCTCTGACTTGAGATGAAAAGTATAGATGAGAGAAAGAGTAAAATCATTTCAAGTAGTCGTTAGTGTACATCCACAAGGCATTAATAACCATAAATGATCCTCGAATCTAGGTACATAATAGAAATTTTTTTGTTTTTGTGTATTTGGAAACAAATATGCAATGACAACTAATTTATATTAAATCTAAAATTGACATAAAAAAATATGAAAATTAGTTTTTAATTTTTAACACTAAAATGGCGAAATGCATAATATGAGAGAGAATAGGGAAGGCTAAAAAGGAATAGAAAACTTAAAGTAGTTTGGAATTGGGAGAAGAAGAGAGCTTGGGAAGAAGAAAGGTTAATAGAAGAAAATGTGTGTGGACTTTAAGAATGTTTACGGGGGAGGGGAAAGCTAAAGAAAAAGTTGGAGGTAAGAAGGTAATTTTCTTAGAGTTAGAGTGTTAGGAACAAGTGTAGGGGTGTCAATAATAATCTTAGTGTGTTTTTAATACTTGATCCTATACTAAGCTGAATCAAGAATAAATTAGAACTAAAATTTATAGTATTTATTTATAAAAAATTAAAAATTTAAGATAATTGAGTATTCATTTACCTTATATTTGTGATTTTTTTACCTAATAAACTTGCACTATTACTTTGAAAGTTTAAATGATGTATTAGAAATTACTAATTAACAATATAATCATAATTAATTGATAATCTGTATGGTAACTAATTAACAGAATTACAAAATTACAGAATAAATGGGATCAAGAGTTTATAGAAAGATGAATGGAACTTTATGACTTCCAATCACTTATATAAATTTAATAATCACATATATGTTATGAAAATTTTAGATAGGACAGCATTATCTTATATATAACCCACAAATTGATCCCATCTTCCAACAGACTAAACCTCTCACATAGGGAGTGAAGAATCGATCTCCACTCTCCTTTTTCGCCCTTTATCGTCTCAAAAGCCTCAGCCACCCATTGGAATTCCCGTTAATCTTCAATCTCGGAGCTCTCGCATCCATAATTCATTCCCTGCTTTACCTCTCCACACAAATAATGCACTACAAAACTCACTAGCCTCTTCTTTCTCAATAATACTATTTCTCATGGGAAATCTCAGTCAAAGCTTCAAGTGCATGTACCCAATAACACTGTTATTGTTCATGCTCTTCCTCCTCTCTTACACCGCTTCTTCTTCTTCTTCTTCTTCACACTCCTCCACCCAAGAGATCGAAGTCCAACCCCAAAATCATAACCAAAACCCTTCTTCTTCAACCACCACCCCTACTCCCTACAACCAAGTCTTCTACCTCAAGAACACAGACTCCATCTCTTTGAGTAGACAAGAACGCCTCAAGAAGAGAAGAATGACAAAAAGAAACAAGAGCATGATGAAGCACAGAAAGAAGATCCTGCAACAGTCACGAGACTCACGACCTTTCTCTGTTATGCTCCCTAAAGGCTTTGTCCCTCCTTCTGGTTCCTCACCTTGCCACAATGATCAACCCAATTCACTGTCATCCTTCCACTGCCATCTCAGTACTACTGCTGCAGAACCTTGAGTCAAATTTTAAAGATCTACTCCCACACATTATAATAACCGTCACTTCTTCTCTATTTTTATACAAATATATTTATTATATCATCATACAAGTGGAGCATTGAGATTAGAAAGATGAGGAAAGGGCTACAATATATTGATCATTGCTTTTCATCCTTAATTCTTGCATTGTATCACTTTCTCCTTGACTTTAATTACTCACTACTGTTCGTTTTTCTTGCCTTATCTTGATGTTGTCACAAAAGACAATAAGAATTAACAAAATGCTTAGTGAAATAAATCAGTGGAACTTAGCTTTTGGTTCCTATAATTTTCTGGTAACCTTCCTTTTCGTTGTTACAGTATATTTTCCTTTTCTTGGTTTTGGCTAGTACCGTTTTTTAGTTTAATTTCTATGTAGTCTAAAATTCAACCAATAAATAATTACCATAAATATAATTTTTTTAAGAAAATTATTATAAAAAATAAATATTTTCCCTTTCTTGGTTTTTGTTAGTTTTCTTTATTTTGAGTTTAATTTCTATATAGTTAAAAACTCAACTAATAAAAAATATTATAAAAGTTAATAAAGTTATTTAACTATAATAGGTTTTTTTTTTGTATATATTATATTTTTGGTATACATTTTTTTTGTTACATCAGATATGATAGGTCTGACAAATTTTGATTAAATAAGTGTGTAAATTCTCTTTATAATATTAATGAATAGACCTTTTCTGTTTATCCTAATATATTTGTCGAATTGAAATAACTTCTAGGGCGTGCGGGCTCATCAGTAACAGACAGAGATGTCTGTTATTATTGAAGTATATATGTTTCTTTCATCCAAATAATGAATTTCATAGAATTTTTGCTCGAATGGTGGATGCGAATAATTTTGGAAAAATCTGGGGTAGGTGTACGAGAGACGGAGAATGAGAGAAAGGCATGTGAATTTGCATCGTTGGGGAAAGCAAAAGTCCTAAGTTTAAATCTCTTTGAAGTTTCGTGGCGTTTACTTTGTTCTTTGCATGCAATGCATTATGCATTGTAGGGACGGCTCTCTAGACGATGTGCCACACAAGTCGGATCCATGTCACAACAAATATATGAAAAAAATTCGGCAACATCAAAGAGTCAAGATAAAAAGCTGTCTCCTTTGAAATGTGACTACTAAAGTGATAAATAATTTATAATGTTATGTCTCGTACTTTTTTTTTTTTTTTTTATGAAACAAATAAATAATTAACAATCGAACAGCATCGAAAGAGGGTGGTACATCAAAGATCTAATACTACCAATACCAATATAAAGAGAAAATGATTTTCTCGCAGTGATGTTTTTAAATTAACTGGTAAAATCTTTAGTAGTGCAAGAAATTATCATTTATACGACCGTAATTGCAGTGACAAGAAAATTTTTTATATTGCCGCAGTAGCTAAAACCCTAGATGTTAATTTAAAATCATGATAAATGTTAATCTTTCTTTACTAGTATTGTATTTACTTTTTCTTTTAGTGAACGGTAACCATATTCAATAGAGTGGGTCCGAATCTTATTTTTGGAGCCACCGAATGTATTTTTGTTTGATATGATTCGAATTATCATTGTCTGCATTGATTCGTCTTATTCTAAAAAATTACAATCAAAATAATCAAGAAACAACTATTAAATCATTTTTTAAAATACAAAAACTAATTACTATTAAATGTGTAGATTAACTAACATGATATTGTTTCAACTTAATCAGTATTTTTAATTATTCAAGTACTAAATATATAGTTAAATTAAAGGATAAGTTATATTTTAGGTTTCTTTAAAATTATTAATATTTGAATGTGATATTTTTAATTTTTTTATATTATTTTGATTTTTTAATTTTAAATTTTTTTTTATTTTAAGTGCTATTTAAAATATTTTTATTTTTATATAAAATATTATTTAAAATTCTTCACTTTTCAAATTTTAAAAAATAAAAAATATATATTTTAAAATTAGAGAAAAAATAATATAAATTTTTTTAGATAAACTAAATTAAAACATTAATCATTTTAAAAAGACCTAAAGCATATTATTCCTTAAATTAAATACTTGAAGAGAGAATTTTGTAATGTATAATAGTTTTACTCAACATAAACATAATTATCTTATGCAAAAAATACTCAATTTTATATTAAAATACAAAAATTAATTGTTCACATGTTAATATTACTTATTTGTTATCTTGACATGTCATCAATTTATTCTTATATTATGTGTTAGAGTTTAAAATTGGAGAGTAAGACCTAATTCTTTCAATTATATATTATCAATGTTTTACAAATGTTCACAAGTTAATTTGAATCAAATTTAAAGAAAAATAAAATTGAACCAACAAATATTCATTAGTTTGAATTGATTCTAATTTTTAAATTTTTTTATTTAACTATTTCAATACAATCAAGAATAAGTTGATTTAGCTCAAATCAATTGAATCCAATGCTATACAAATATAAAAAAAAAAAATTTAAAAAAAATATATAATTTTGTTCAAAATTTCACACATTTTGTCATTAAAATATGTAAACAATATATTTTATTATAATTGGCTTACATCAACTAAATAATAACAAAAAAATACATATGTGTGTAATTATATCATAGATTTTCATATATAATAATTAATAATAAAAAATTCACACCATTAATGGATTTAAATTCATCATATTTATAGCTCACAAATCCAGTATCCGAATAAATCGCCATTAAATTTGAGTTGAATTCTCAAATTAGTTAAATTCACCAAACTAATGAATATCCCTACAATATTATTTTTCTTCTCTCATTTAGAAATACATTTTTAACAATACTCCTACAACTTCAACTTACTACTTCTTTAATATATCTTTATCTCTTTTATCTTTATATTCAGATTAAATTTCAATAACTTTTTAAAAATGTTAATAATTAAAAATAACCTTATAACATAATTTAAATTATTCATAATAAATCTAAAATAGAATTTATATATTCAAAATATTTATTTATTACAATTTTAATTATATAGTATAACATAATGTATATACTCCAAACATTAGTATGCTACCTTAATGCGAGGGATTCATTGGACGCGACTTTGTTTTAGGGGGTGCAGGACGCGACTGTTAATTCCACTTATTATTATTTTACATAAAGTTAGAGACAGCATAAATAAAGTTAAGTTGATTAGTGATTGATGTGAGGAAACCAACCCTTTCATTAAACAATTACCTTTATATTGGTTTAAAGCTGCTTCCCAAATAGTGTGAGACCATGGTTTTGAAATTGCTTTAGATGAAAAGAGAGTATAAATTATATACTTGTTTTTATAAAATGTAAAAAATTAAATTGAAAAATAAAAAAGATTAAATTAATTGATAACATTATTTAATAGTAATGATAAAATAAAATAAAATATAAAACATTGATATTTAAAAAACTTAATTTTTAAAAATATCAAAATTTTGTCAAAGTACTTGAAAATTATTAACAATAATTTACAAATATTTTATTGTGTTTTAGTGTTATATTTTCTTCAATAGATGTTACGTTAATTAGCATCTCTTGATTTTCCTTGTAAACAACCACTTTATGTCTTATATCCATTTTTTTGTGTGATTATATATATGTATATATATTTTTTTTTTTTATTTTATTAATCTCATTTATTTTATTGATATATTTTTTAAAATTTAACATTATCTATCTGAAAATATAAATATTTTATCAAACAAAAATCCTTTGATTCTAATATGTGTATCCAAACGAGAATTTTAGAGTTAACATTGTTTTCTAAATTCATCGATCAAAACTATGTCATCTACATAAATAATATATTTAGGGATAATCTTTTATATAACTTTAGTAAACACATCTAAGGTTATATTAAACAAGCAAAACTTTAAGGATGAGCCTTGATGTAAATCTATCTTTTTAGGAGAGTCTTTAACCTTTAGCAGTTCTCACACTAATAGATATCCTATCATGCATGTCTTTTTTGTATAACCCACACATAAGGTACATGAATACCAAGATAAATAATTTTGTTATAGACATTTCTCTCATAAACTCAATTTGATTCTTTGCAATCATAATTTGTTCACTTAATCAATACTCAACAACCTTTCTTATAATTTCTTAGTTAGACTCATAAGTTTTATCATTACGCACTTTTACAACATCTCTCTTTTTCTTATATATTTGAACTAAAATTTTCTTTTTTCACTCGTCTCTTTCACGTTTTGTTAGATTTAAAAATATTATTAAATATTATAGTAGACTAAATGATACCTAATTCTTTTACACATTTCTAAAATACAATAAGAATAGTAGTAAGACCAACAATTTTACCATTACCCATCCTCTTAAAGATTTATTTACTTCTTCAACTCAAATTTTGTGATAGTAACTAAGACAAATTTTGTTCATTTTCTTAGATTTTTTATACTTTGAAATTACATGACAATTCTTGCATATCATTGAAAAACTTATAAAATTAGTTCTTCATGCTTTGATATCATTAAAGAGTTTATAGTAAAAAAATTTCATTTTCATCTTCAAAATGTCCTACTTGATTCAAATTTATTAATTTTCTTAGTTATGAAAAGTTTATATGCCTTACCTTTTCCATTTTTTTGTCTTGGGATCATGATAAACTTCTTAGTCTTTAGATCATGTGTCGTTCACAACTATTTATGTCTCATTTTTTACTTTTCATAACTTTTATATTTTCAATTACATCATTCATATAATATCAGGATTTATTGAAATATTAAAAATTGAGTCCTTTTTAAAAAATCCTACTTAAATCAAATATAATATTGATAAATATATCTTACATCCCAACAAAATATAAAATAATTATTTATGTCTTAAAATAATATAACTCTTAAAGGTATTTTATGGTAGTGATTTTATTTTTTTTTGTTATTTGCTCAATTAATGACTTTTTTCCTTTAAAATCTTGGAATGGGTATATTTTGAATACTCTTTTGAAGGATAAACTATAGATATAAATTTTAAAAGTTAATTTTGTTTTTCTTCATGGTTGATAATTGTTAAGTGTGTGTGATATAATGACTAAGAATAAAGGTCTAATTTGATTAATGAAGTATCTTAATCTAAATAAAAATTTAATTCACTTGTTAGTATTTGCCAAGTCAACGTTATTGACCAGAAATAAGATTGTTATATTACACTTAAACATAAGATATTGTACCTCAATTGAAAGTAAATTGATGATGTCATGTTTTATAATAGGATAATACTTTCTTTTAGAGGCTCTAAGACTCATGTCAAGAAATCCAAACATCTATAACTCTTATAAATACAACTAATTTCAAGTACACATTTGTTATACCTCGTCGCTTTTGTAAATTTGTTGCTAATTAGGTATGATAACTAAAGTCAAACTTGTGGCTATCCATCTAACCTTATCCTAACTTTGATAAGGACAACTCTTTTTGATCAGGTTGAATTTTTTTTTATACACACACATACATGGGTTAAGATTTTTGTTTTCATGCTTTATTATTTTTAATTATTAAAAACATAAAATTACTTAAATAAAAAAAGTTAAAATTATATATTAAACTAAAGCATAACTTAATTCTTAATTTTTAAGTTGTTTATTATTTACTAAATTTTATATAATGTTTGAATTAAAATATAATTAATACCTTAAAATTTGATTTATTTAAATATATAAGTAAATTATTTTTTTTAAAAGTGAGATGAATTCTCTTTGAACTTCTCCAAACTTGCAATTACCTTAACTAGAGTAGTTTAACATCGAATATTCAATATATAAGATTAGGATTAGATTTATTAGGTTCAAATGAATGACATTAATGTTTTGTTTAATGTGTGAAATTGACTTAACTATGTTTGGATGTAGTTTTGATTGAGATACATCTTTTGATCAATCTAAGACAAACTTAAGTATAAAATAGCTAAAATTCAAACTTTAAATCCATAAATAAAAAAATATTTACTAACAAAAAGATTTAATATATCTATTCTTATTTAAAATAAAAAAATTCTTAAAATTTATTTTAGATTTTATTTACTATTTGGTTGATCATATGTCAATCTAATTTTATCTTAATTACTTTCAATAGTACTAGCTTGTAAGGAGATAAGAAACAAATATATTTCATTATAATTTTTATCAATTTTTTTATCTATTAATTCTTTAATCATTGCTCTCAGTATGTGAACCACAAAATCAACTTTACTTGCAATCTCATAAATTATCTTTTTCTATTTTGATAGAGAAAAAACGTATTAATATCTATTTAACACAAAATTGAGTAAAATTTAAGATTAACCTTACAATTAATTTAATTCAGACTTTTTGAAATCTCTATTTTATAAGTAAAAA
>JAMLFT010012964.1:0-10084 GCA_026544285.1 Pachyrhizus erosus
TTCAGACCCCTCACTTAAGTGTCTTTGGGCTTGAAAATATTGGGCTTTTGGCACATAGTTGGGAGCCCAACCCAACAGGCACGACTACCCGAAAGCCATCAATACCATACCGACAACACCGTCAGCATTACTCATAATTGTTATTGCACTTATATTATAACATCAAAACTATACAAGTATACAAGCAGTTCACATAGTTTATTTAAAATAACTAGATGTTTATGACTCGGGCAGAGGATACCTGGATAAGAAAAGGGGTCTCCACAGTGGAAAGCTCCACCACCACGTATGCCCTTATTGTTAGACCAACAGTCAGAACCTTGAATTCTCTTACAAGATATATATCTACGACATTCGTGTATCTTGCATGCTTATAATAAAGCATAATATATATTTTACACTTCACCTTTGCACCTAGTTGGCTTTGATTCAGCCATGGTATGGTGGTACTCTTAACTTTTTTTTTTTATTAATTAGAGGACCACAAAAGAGGAAAGTGTCCATTCGTAATTGATCAAAGTGAACACCGAATTTAGGACGTAACTGCCTAGCTATGAGCACTGTCAATAAGGTAAACACCATATCCTATTATTCTATAAATATAATTTTGAAAGCAGTTCGCACTGTCTCAGTCACTCTTCGCGCTATCGCCGCTAGGAAGCTTTCCAAATAAGGATTTATCCAATAGCCTCAAACATTATTATAAAGCGAAATCTAAATTTATACTCGCCGTTTGTTCTTTAGTGTGCCACACTTAGGAAAGTAGAGATGGATCCGTGGATTTCAAATGGGTTGTGGATACTTTATTTTGTTCTTTCCTTTCCATTATTAAGAAGGGTTATATTATTTGCGTTATTACTGTTCTTCTGTTCGGAAATGTATAAGTCTTTTTAGTTTACACGAAACAATGCAGGAGCATGCACCAACCTCCCTACAAAAGAGTGAAAGAACAATTCCTTTCTTCTACCAATTGCGTTTGATTTCATTTTGTCTTCTGTGATGAATTTACAAGCAAAGAGGTAAGTTGGTAAAATACTGAATAAGCTCTAGTTAAAGAGATGACTAGTGATCAAACAATAGATCTACGTTTTTGTTAGTGATATTTTTCTGACTTTATTAGAAAGGCCTAAAACTGACGTAGCAGTACTTTTCTATTCACACATTAAATATACATCCAGGTAAATCTAATTATATGAATACTTTCACTGTGCTAGCTATAAGCCTACAATTCGCTTTTTTTTGTCTTTTTTTTTTTTTTTTGGCCTTTTGAGAGTGCTACAGCACACTTTATTTCCAACACCCGATGGCACAACGAATCAGAAACGATAACCATAACTTCAACCCTTAAAACGGAACACAAGATTGGATTCTTCTCCACTACTAAAATTTCCTAGCATCAAAATGTAAGTTTCTCAATCATATTGGTCCACCGCACGAGTAAGTGACATTACACGATTCTCCAATGCTGATTGAGTACTGATGCAAAGGTCTAGTGAGGAAGGGAGGCAATAGAAGTAGGAATTCACATACACATTGGCTGTCCATTTCCCTAGCCCACCGGCAACAATTTTCTTCTTGAGAAGTGTGGTGCTGACCATGGCTTTGGTCACTCCCGTGTCCCTCATCACCAGGGGATGGAGGAGAGGGTGGAGGTATGAGTGGTGAAGGTGGTGGTGTTGCGGCTAGAGGCAGCATTGTACAAGCATAGCTTACTAGTGCTAGTTGGGATAAACAAAGTGGATGAATAGATGGTGGTGGAAAAGGAATAACTGGTGGCATGATCTGGCTCTCCATCTTTGGCACAAATGTCAGAGCCAGAGTTATTAAATTAAAAATCTTGACTCTCTTCATTTAATATCTCTTCTCTCTCTTCAGTTCAGTTAATACATAGGAACCCAGAAGCGTGTTAATTTTCATATAGCCCCTTAGAAGTAGAAATGCTTAAATACTTGCAGATTCATAAGCATATTCCAAGTAGGTTCTTAATCAGATGAATTACGATAATATAAAAAGCAATTACCAAGAGAATGAGTGGAGGTCATGCTTGCTTAGTTACTATTTCAGTATTTATTTCTCATCCATTTAGTGTGATGACTTTGTAGGTGACAACAAACTATTCTAAATGGGGTTAGTATCACCAACCTTGTTCCTGAACAATGTTTCGAATCACAAAGGTGTGAAGTGTGAGCAAAGGGTCTAATAGATAATGCGCAAATTAATAACATGCAGAACTTACGAAAGAGAGACCAACTGTTGGACTTTACTAGCGAAGGTCCTAGAAATTAGAAGGTATTTAATGTGAGAAACAAACATCTAACGAAAATACATAGAGCGTTCACGAAACAAATGTTTGTCTGCTGCTTGTAACCTACTAGGTTCATGCTACTCGCCGAGGTTAATGATTGAGAGCAAGATGAGCATTTTCTGCTGACACCTGCACACTCCTTGTTTATGATCCAAAATCTTCATCCAACAACTTCCACACTGTCTGTTAAAGTACAGAGTACTTCAACATAACCTGAACCACAACATTCACAACGAGATACCAAAGACAGGCGAGAAGATTTCTAACCTCATCTTTGCTGAAACTTGAAAGCAAAATTGTTAATACACACAAGCTCACTAACACAATAAATTGTTATTGTAGAGCCTTCAAATACTAGTTAGATGACAATTGGAAACAATCTTTCTTGAAGTAACATGCATGATAGTAGGGGTATCCAGAGCATGAGAGTCCCGCCAAGTGCGATTTGGAGAGGTTAAATGTAAGCAGCTTTATTCACGCAATCGAAGAGACTATTTCTAGGATTTGAACTTGTGACCTCCAAGCTACGAGGTAATAACTTTACCATTGCGCAACATGCATGATAGCATGACAAATTTAAATTCTTTACACCTTCCTTAGCCAGTTTCCAGCAGTTCCTTACTTCATTGCTGCTCAAGGTAATTTGGTAGGAGAAGTTGGTCATCATCCAATAATGCAACTTATTTCTTCCATCCTTAGCGCACATATAATGTATTCTTCCTATTTGAATTATCAGAGGAAGGAACCTCCAGCGGATATTCAGTGTTTTCCACAGTTTGCTACCTCCAAAGATGTACTGCAGGCTTGATCTGAGACCAGAAGCATTATTTTGAGCACTGTGTTTCCTAAATTCAAAGACAATGAATTAGATAAATTCACAACCTCCAGCGGATATTCAGTGTTTTCCACAGTTTGTTACCTCCAAAGATGCACTGCAGGCTTGATCTAAGACCAGAAGCATTATTTTGAGCACTGTGTTTCCTATATTCAAAGACAATGAATTAGATAAATTCACAACCTCCTTCTAGCAAGTCTAACTTAGGTATTTTAGTATGCATCTCAAAGATTGATAAAGTTGATTGTTAAATAGCCCAAGCACTATGAGCAAGTTTACAATATAAGTGCATTTTAACCAGATGGAATATAATTTTTTCTTTTTATGTTAGATGGAACATGTTGAAAACACTCAGCTTCCAACATTTTCAAGGAATATTTTTAAGTTGAAATCAAAATATTTCAAGGAATACAATGCAATACTTTGATTTCTGATTCTTACATCTTTGTTAACTGTTAACCGTCATCGCAGGTAAAAGAGAACATTATTTAAACAACAATCCCTCCCTACCCTCCATATGTTAAATTGGGCTCAACTGCACAAACATGGGGAAAAAAATGATCCCTAGACATATTACTAAGGTAAACACAAGTTCATTCACAACCTCCTATCAAGATAGATAAAGTTGATTGTTAAATGGCCCAAGCACTATGGGCAAGTTTACATAGAAGTGCATTTGAACAAGATGGAATGTGATGAAAACACTCTAGGCTTCCAACATTTTCAAGGAATATTTTTAAGTTGAAGTCAAAATATTTCGAGGAATACAATACAATACTTTGATTTCTATCGTTTTGAAATTACGTTGACTGTCAACACCATCACAAGTAAAAAAGACATTTAAACAACAACCCTTCCCTACTCTACATAATTATAATTGGTCTCAACAACAGTGATCCCTAGATATATCACTAAGCCAAAAATTTGTTACTCAAGCAATTTTCAATGACAGAGTCCTAAAGGCAACCATTCAATTTTTCTGCAACAATTCATACAACAATCATACAAAATGAGGAGGATTGTTACTCGCCAGCAATGATCAAGCTGTTTTTCTCACAAAAATCCTCCAAATTGAAAGCTCTACATATCCACATGCCTGTTACAATATTTTCATTCACTAACTTTGGTAGCCAATAACTCCATATCTTCCTTAATCTTCTCTTGCTTCAACCTCAATTGCTCTGCTCTTTGCCGCCACCCCTCCTCCAACAACTCCACAAATTTATCCTTTATCTGGAGCAGCGGATCGCGGTCAATCAACTCATCACCTCTGTATGCTCCTCTCAACACCGCCGTCTCAATCCCCCCTTTCAAGGACAAATAGAAAATCCCCGAATGTCTAGTAAAAGTGCTGGAAAACGCATTTGAAAACCTATAATCATTGCAAAACTTGCCAAGGATCGGCACAGGAATCCTCTTGTGCAAGGAAAGAGAAAGCAGTTCATGGAACACTCCAACGGACCTCTTCTCCATCTCTCTAGAAGCCTGGTCCAAATGGGACACATCCTCGTAAGGGGACACATAATCAAGCTCCATCCAATCCCTAACCCACTCCCTCATCTCCTTCTTCAACACAAACCCTGCTGGAAGCTCCACATTGAAACTAGGCCTAACCCTAATCCCCAAACGCTCACTCTCCTCTTCAGCCCTTTGCTCAATAACAGATTTTGCAAACTCGGGGTTCCAATTAACCAATTCCAGAAACGATTTACCCTCCCCAGGAAACCCAGTTAGCCTAAAATATTGCGGATACCTAGGAACCAAATCAACCAAAAAATCGTTCGGGAACCCAAACTCCCTCTTCACGTGGAGCAACTTATCAGCACTAACAACCTTATTCTTCGACATCATTAACAGTTTACACAGCTTGGACACGATCAAAGGCTCGTTTTCACGGAAAACCCCTTGTTCTTCCTCCAGAAATTGGCGAAGCCGGTCGCTGGCGCGGAGGAAGCGAACCGGTTCGGTTTTGGGTTTGATGCGATCATAGTAGACATCAAACAAGCCGGGGTTTTGGTTGAGAAAGGTTTCAGCTTTGACCTTGAGGCGCATCCTTTCGCGGCGTTTTTCGAGGTAGCGAAGAGGGATGACTTGGCCTGGTTCGTTGAGAACTTCTTTGACGACACGGGCGCATTGCTTGTAACGCTTGTCGTACTCTATGGCTCGGTCCAGTGCTGGGTCCTTGCGCCACACTACTTTGAGGCTTGATATTGATCTTGCGTTAAGGTGGAAAAGAGTGTAGGTTTTGGTTTTGGTTTTGGAGAACATACCTTGAACTAGACGTAGCCGCACAGGCACAAGGACACTACGACACTGGGAATGTGAGAAATGGGGGGAACAAGAACTCAATTGGGTTCGCTTTAATGGGCCTGTTACAGTAAAGGGCCAAGGGGCCCAATGTATCTCGTAGTAACTATTCACGTATTTCCGCAGAAAATGAAAAGGCCGAGGCCGTACTGGGAAAGATATACGTACTGGGAAACATACGTTCGGAAACTTCCCTTCTTGTTGGTTGGCATCCTCAGAGAATGTCTTTGTCTGTCACACCATACCAGGTCTGTATTCTGATCACCGCTGCTGTAATATGATTCACATTTATAATTTAAAATTTACTTAGATATGTTTTTAAATTTTCATTAAATAACCACGTTTTGAATCTACTTCTTATAAAAATGTTTTTTTTTTATATTTTTTTTAAATTTAAATTTATTGATTTTATCTCCTATAAATGAATAAAATTTGATTTTAGTATTTGTAAATTTTTTTTTTGTTTTAATCTTTCCAAAATCACTACTATTGTTTCTAAAATTTTTTAAGGTAAATAAATAAAATTTATTTTAAAAATTAATTTTTTTTTTTAAGATATTACATGTTGACGTCACATTATAAACACTGATAAGTATTACTTGAAATTGTCACTTAGACTTTTTGTTATACACATAAATTATTCACAAGTGTTATATAATATTAGAGATTAAAAATAAATTTTTTAATTTTTTTAGGGATGAAAATCAATTTTTTTTTATAAAAACTAAAATTAAAATATATTAATTTTATAAAAATTAAAAATATATTTAAGTCTTAAAAATAAAATGATGTGATTGATGTAATTATATCAAGAAAATTACACAAAAATTAAGTCTAATTTTGATTTTGATTTTGAATTTAAACAACATAATTAATTCAATTTTTATTAAATAAAATCTTATTAAATTTGTTTAGATTTTTTAAAATTAATTGGATAAAATCTTATTAAATTTAATTTGATTTTTAAGATTTTATTTCTAAATTTATTTCAAGTTTGTAGCTCCTTCTTGATGAATAAATTATAGAGTTAAGTTGGGACATTGTTGATAAAAAAATTATTGACAAGGTTCATATAAAATAATTTCAATAACTTAAAGGAAAATCAATTGTTGATAATCTTACATATTGATGTTTAATTATGTATATATATGTAATATTAACCGATTAACTATTACAAACAAGGTTCACCATAGTCAACTAAACATGTGATATTCTAACATGTATAATAACATATCTAGATTTGCATGATATGAAATGAATGATTTATTTTTGTGAGGTATTATGCAATGAGATAAAGTTAAAATTGATTTTATTTTTTCACAAAGCATTACAACATAAATATGTGATATCTCAACATGTTTAAATGACATGAATGATCTTTTAATTTGGAAATATTCACAAGATGGTGACTATATGGTGAAATTTGGATATCAATTTGTATCACAATAAATAGTTTTTGGATATGCTTCCTCAAGTAATGATGACATTGGTCTTTGGAGATTCTTATAGGAAGTCCTTATTATACCAAGGTGTAGGCGATTTAGTATTGAAGGCGTGTAAGGAGAGCTTCAAAGCAATTTTATATGCAATGGGAATATCAACGAAAAAAGTGTGATTTACATCCAATGTTACTATACGTATCTTCCACGAATCATATTCTTTGGCTAATTGGATACAATAATGGATGAAAATGCAAGACTTGGAGGTGATTGCTTTGGTTTTTAATTTACTATTAGCATTATGGCATGAAAGGAATACTTGGTTGTTTAACAAATGTTTCCTTTTTGTTGAACAAGTTATTGCTAAGGCAAGTAGTATTCTAATTTTAAGACCAACTAGAGAGGCTGCAATATAACCATAACAAAGTGTACATTGGAGACCACCAACTCAAGATATTATAAAATGTAATTTTAATACTTATATTGTTATGGAAAAAGGCATATGGATGAGGGATATCTTTAGAGATAACAATGAGTTAGTATTGTTTTCAACAACCAATATATTACCTTAGTGTCTACAAATAAAGATTATTGAAGTTTTAAGTTTTTTATGGGCAATTGAAACAACTATCCAAAACTTTTTCAAGGAGGTTTTTTCGAAATTAGTTGCAAGAGAGTTCAATGTACCTAGAGTAATGTCACTTGTGGTTAACATTGTTATTTCCATGTTTTGGTTTAGAATTGCAAATATGTGTTAAGAGGTTTAACTTTTATTTCACTTAGTAATGTTAAAAGAGTTTGTAATGAAGTAGTTGATTATCTTATAATTTAGCTTTTATTTACAAAGAGAGATATTACAATATGCAAGTCCTTCTAAATGGAAACATGATAGAACATTTTTTTTCCTAATTGGTGAAACAAACAAGGAAACCCCATATTCCCATATTTATTTGTTTAAACTCTATAAAGATGGGCCTCCTTTATTACATATTTTCTTTGCAAGTGACTTACTTTTATTTGCAAAAGCATAAATTTCCCAAATGGAAAGTACTATAAGGTATTTGGAATTTTTTTGCCATTCTTCAAGTCAAAAAGTTTTTGTTGTAAAAACTGGTATATTTGTCTCTTGGAACTTTTATCATAATAAAGCTATAGAGCAAAGCACCATGTTAGGTTTTTATACGTTTTTCCATTAATACATCACAAAAAGAAGAGAAAGATGTATGACTATTTCTATGAGAAAACTTAATAAATACTTGGTAATTGAAAAACTATTTTTTGTCCTTTATAGGTTGGTGTTCTTTATCTAAAGTTGTTGTTGTGACATTTCTCATGTACATTATGTAAACTATTATTCTTCCTATATAAGTTTGAATGTTTGGATTGAAAATTTGTTTAAGGTGGATTAAAAGGGCAAAGAAAATGTCATTCAATTTCTTAAAGCAAAATTTGTTTGCCTAAGAATGATGGTGGTTTGGGTTTTCATGATTTGTATCGTTTTAATTGTGCTATTTTATCATAAAGCTTGGTTGAGGAATTATCCAACATCCTAAGGCATTGTGGGTTAAAATGTTGAGGAGTAAGTATAAATGTTGAAATCATGTGTTCCCTTTAGTGCACATCATTTAGTATAGTTATAACACTTGGAAAAATATTTCTACAACTTAGGATTTTGTTTTGTAGGGTTATAGATGGATCTCAGGGAATGAGAAAGGTGTTTATTTTTTGTGGGACATGTAGTTGTCCTTTAGAATTGTTGTTAGAGCCAATACGGTGATGGATATTCCATTTCATTTAACTAATTTTTGTGTGAATGAGTTTGTTTCATTAAATGGCCTATGAAGTGGACAATTGTTTCAAAACTTATTTTATAGTGGATTTTCTTTTAGGTTATGAGAGCTTTGTCCCCTCATGATTTGTTGGGCAAAGATAGAATGGTTTAGACCATGACCTCGAATGGTCAGTTGTTTACTAAATTTATTAGCCAAAATATTTGGAAAAAAATTTGATGATTGAAATCTCACCCAATAGAATAATATTTTTCTTTTTAGAAGGTATAGTATAGGTGCTTGATAACAAATTTCTTTCATAAATTAAAGGCATGACGAGGTGTGACTTATGTCCCTTGTGTCAATAAGTGGAAAAAAGTCAACTTCATATAATTGCCTAAGTAGTAGAGAGGTTTAACTAATTATTTATGCATAACTACTAAGGACATTTTTCATGGATGACATTTATAATTAGGTTGATGATAATTTGGACAATAGTTTGACTATTCAATTTGGGATTGCATGGAAGATTATATTTCTTATTGTCCTTAATTGCATGTAGAGGGTAAGGAACAATGTGGTGTTTAATAACTTGGAGTTTAATGTCAATGGGATTGCATGTGTTGCCATTAGAAAGGCTTTGGAGGCCATGCATGTGCATCGTAGTGGTGATCAAGGAATGATATGCTCTAATGTTTATCACTAAGTAGATATTTAGTAGGTGAATCCTTCTTTTGATTAAGTCAAAGCGAGTAAGGATAACTTAATTAAATAACATGGAAGAGAAAAATCTTGTATAGTGTCTTGAAAGATATGCATGGTAGGGGTTGATTAAGTTCACTCAAAATTTAGAGTCAACTAATGTAATTATGTTTAAGCTTTAGGGAGTTACTAAAATATTTAGGTGACTTGGAATAATGATATTTTTAAGTTAGCGGTGATATGGTTTCTAAACTAATGAATTGATATACTTTAGTTGTATTGGTCTTTGGTGACATTTATTTGACAAAAGAATAGGAAATCTATATTATCCATGTCTATAGGAAGGCTAATATGGTGCTACAATATCTAACGATTATGACTTTTTCATAAAATATGAGTCTTTGATGTTTTCGTTCAACATCTTTAGAGTGTGTGCATTTGCTCCTTAAAGATGTAATAGATTTTTTTATGACTTACTTTGTTCCTTTATACTTCATTAAGGTTTATCCTCCTTAATGCCAAAAAAATAAAAATTACATATTCAATATATATGATATATGATATTAGGATAATATCCATAGTTTAATAAATATATAATAATTTCTCAAAATATTATTATTTATGAAAAAAAATTTAAAAATAGTATCATACAAAGAAAAATAACTCTTACAAACACTACTAATTAATATGAAAATTAAGATTTATAATATAAAAGTAAATTTTATCC
>JAMLFT010012965.1:0-10084 GCA_026544285.1 Pachyrhizus erosus
GTATTATAATTTATTTTTCAAAATATTAAAAAATATTTCTCTCAAATGAATGTAATACCTAATATTGAGTTGATATTTATCATCTAAATATTTTTTTTAAAAATTATATTATTTTCTTCACTCACTTAATTTTGTTTCTGATATTTTTACAGGACATTAAATTAATGAATTTCATATACAAAAATATTTTAGTTATTTTATTTTAGTTAAAATTAATTTTTCTATTCTAAATTTTTTACTTTAAGAAATCAATATTGTGAAATTTAAATTTATAGTTGTATTGAAAATAAACACATTTAATTACCTTCTATTATTTTTATTAAGAAATAATTTTTTTTATTGCAAAAATTTAATTGATTTAATTTTTTTAATATTATAAGTAATTAAAAAATTGTTAATATCTTTTAATATATTACATTCTAGTATATATAATAGAAGAGTTTTAAATCATTTATTTTTTACTCAAAATAGAGATATAAATGGTATTACAACATAACACATTTATTACGGGGAGTATATGTCATTGGATATTATTTAAATTTATTAATTAATAAGCATATATTTTAATAATAATAAATATAAATATAATTAAGATTTTTGAACTTTAAAATTGCTTCATTTATAAAAAAAGTATTAATAATCAAAATTTAAAAAATATAAACTTATGAAACAAATCTTTATATATATATATATATAAGAAGAATTTTTAAACATTTAATTTCTCATTCAAAATAGGAGTATAAATCATATTCCAATATAATATATTTATTATGAATAATTTAATAAGTATTCAAATGCCACAAAAGAAACTTTATATTAATTTATTTGTTAATTTAATATAAATAATACTATTTTTCTCTAATTATAATATAATTTTTCTGATGTCTATTTTATATAGAAAATTTAATATAAATAAAATTTATTATAAAATTTATAATTTTTTATTTTCATAATTTATTGTTGTATTAATTTTATTGTAAATATATTTTATCTTTATAATCTCTTTTCACTTAAATTCATTAAACATTTTTATTTGAGTAGATTCGATTTTTTCACCTAATTAATGTATATTCAATTACATTATAACACTAAAATTCATGTGATTGTTTCTATTTTTTTTTTGTGTAAATTAAATTTAGATTCTAAATTATTTTAATATTTTAATAGTTTTTTCATTATTGTAACAATTTAATATAAATGTTTAATCTATATTTTAAATTTAAATATATTTTTAAAATAATTTAGATATTAGTTTTACTTTAATTGTCTTTTAAATAAAATAGATAATCTCATGAGCTAAATGCTTGGAGAAATTAAAATCAATTAAATATGAAAGATAATAAATATATAAAATATAATACTATATATTATTATTAATATAATATAAAATATCATAAATAATTAATGAAATAAAATATAAATTATCAAATGATAATTAACATATTATATATTTATGGGTTGATTTATTTGACATGATTCTTTAATTGTATTTTATGTAAATATTAGCTTTTAATAAAATAAATTAATATTTAATAATTTATTTATATTATTTAATATTTAAAAAGAAAATAATTATTATTATAATTATAATAAAAATTTAATTATTTTATTTTTTTATTCTAAAATTTATTTGTAATTTGTATAAAACATGCTTTCTTTATCATTTTCTATTTTTTTATTGAAAATTAAAAGAATGAAAAATAATACCTAAACCCTAAAAATAATAAGTAAACAGAAATCACATTATTTCATCTTTCTAACTAATAAAAAAATCACCTTACTTCAAACTCACTTTTAATCACAATCAATTTTACAAAATTAAGATAATCTAAAATCAATTCTATTAATGCACATTCAAACATAAACAATCAATTATACTCCCTCCATTCCTTTTTAATTGTCAAATTTTAAAATAAAATATATTGTTTATTTATTTATCATTTTTAAAATTTAAGATAACATAAATTATTATTTAGTCAATTAGACTCATTACTTTTACATATGCATTTATTAAAGTAAAAATAAAAAGAAACAAAACAAAAAAAATCAACAACTATTTTATCAAAATCAAGAAAATTTATTATATTTTTTTATTTATATATAAATACCTTAAAAGATAGATAAAAAGAAACAAATATAATATAAAATTACGTTGATTCAAAATCAATTCAATCAAAATCATGTCTACTGTCGTTTCTTAATAAAATTTATCATTAAAACATATGACTTAATGATTAGTATTGTCTATACAAACATTGTTGCTTAAAATTTATTAAAAATAAAAAAATAATTTTTAAATTTTGAATGATAAAAAAAAACCATGTTATAGAATCTACAAAATTAAATTAAGCATTTACTTTAATTTTTTATTGGAATAAATTATTATGTAGAATGTTTAAATTTATGTTATGTTATAAATTTTTTAAAATTAAGATAAACAACTCATTACTAATGAAATGAAGAATCACAAAAATAAAAAAGTACTAATGAAATATATTTCTTTCGTTCTAAACTGATTGACGTTTAAGATTTTTCTTTATATTAAGAATAATATTTCAAAAAATAATATTTATTAAAGAACAATTTTATTAAAATAATCTTATTTTCTTTCATAAATCTTTTAAAATAATAATATTTATTAAAGAATAAAATTAAAATATATTTTAATATTTTATTATCTAAAACTATAATTATTTTGGTACTGAGAGAATAATTACCTGAAGTCATGTTAAAATAGAGCACCAGAAAACATTGAGAGAACAGTTCCAATGAAGAGAGAGTAGGTTTCCAATGAGAATATGTGAAAAAAGGGAGAACGTTATAAATGAAGGAGAACATTTCCAAAGAGTTTCATCCTAGGAACTTGTATTAGGCTAAGTTAAATAAAATGACATAAATATGCACGTGCGGAAATCAGAGAGATATCATGTCATGGAAAAATAAAAACATCGCATAAATTACACAAAAGCTCCTTGCTTTAGCTTTTCTAAAAAGTTTTTTTTTTTCATAAAAAAATTAATTACTTATATTTTAAAAAACTATTATATAAAAAGTATTTGACCCAACTTTTAAGGGGGGAGAGGAAGATGAAAATAAAAAAACCTAAACCGAACACTATCTCAACCAATGTTGGCGTTAATGCGCTTAGTATTAAGTCTTTTGTATAAGTTTAATTATTTTAATTTTAATTTCAAAATGAAATATATAAAAAATAAACTAAAAATAATAAAATTATCAAGTCATTCTGAAAATTTTAATTAAATACTTTCAATATTTCAACTCAAGTCCTTAAACGATAAGGCACGTCCTCTAATTGTGTGCTTGAATGAGTTTTAAGAATGAAATATAAATTTTAAATATTTAATATATCATACATTAAAATAACTTTTTTGAATATCAAATTCAAAGAATTTTCAAAATAATGCAAATTTTGTAAGAGAATTTTTTCAAATAATTGAAATAATTTTTTTTCTGCCAAATAATTTGACAAGGATTTTTTCTTTTTATAAAATGGAGACAAATGGAGAGACGGGTACCACAAAGATTCCTACTTCGAACATGCCCCTTTAAATTCAAAATTAAATAACGAACAAAGAAATCTTTTCTATAACGTATAGATTTATAAACACTCAAAGGTTCATTTTCTCTAGTTCCATTTCCAAATGAAAAACAGAAAATTTTCGGAACCATCCTACAAGAGCTAATTAATAGAATTAGATCACCCACAGGCCAAGCATATTCAAAATAATAGAATATCATCATGATTTTTGGAAATGATGACAACAGAATAAATATCCAATTCTGCAGATCACGTTCATCCTTACCATGTGAACTAAAAAAGCCCAACTCAAAATTCATCCCAAAGGAGAGAAAAATAATAATAAAGATATCTAACAGCAGAAAAAGAAACCATCTACACAAAATGTGTCTTACAGTTAACTTATACAACTTAACTTACCCACATTAGCAAAATAGACAACTTGATCTTTCATGTGCCGATTTACTGGGTTTGCCAAAAAGAAAAGTTGGTTTGCTAACATCTTTCTACTTAGTTCCATCCTGCTGTCTGGCTAGGGTAGAGCTGAGAAACAAGAAGCAATGGCATAAATCAGATTTTCCTTTCTTTGTGAGCCAACCAAGAGAAATCAGAATCATCTAAACAGTTATGCTATTTCTATGCCAGAAAGACAGAAATCATAACTACTGAAAGGACAGGTTAAATATTGGTCAACAATGTAAAACCTATGTTTTTAGCATAGAACACAAATACATTGTTAGTCCTTCAACCAATCAATAATTAAGTAATAATTGATTCAGCATTGCCAAAGGATTTCCAGTATGCATGTTAGTTATAAAACCATTCATCTACCTTCAACAACTTTTGCTTTTGGAATAACTAATTCATGACATTGTATAAAGAATGAATAGCCTAAGTACATGGATAGAGGCATATTCAGATCCTATTGAAATTCCCTTTGATCCAATCACAAGGGCTCATTCAAAGAAGCACTTAGTGGGCTGATTCAAGCAACATGGTAGCCCATTAAAGTGATCAAGGTTGAATTTAAATTTGAATTCAAATGACACCAAATTTGATTCAAAAACCAAATTCAAATATGAAATTCCAATTCAAATTTGAAATTATGCTAGCAAATCACAAATAAAATAAAAGGAAAAGGATTTGCATCGCTAACAAATTTAAGTCAAAGTAAACTATTTCTACTTTCAACAAAAACCATGCCCTTTCCAATATTTCTCTGTATGTCATTACAGAAAAAAATTCTATACCATTTTTTATTGAAAATAATCAAGAGATATGTATCAGGATTCAGGGATGACAACGATAAAGGGGGGAAAGGTATTTCAATGACGGTAACAAAACGGAATAGCAATATAATTTATTTACTTCTTTATAAAAGTTAGCTATGCTACAAAAACTGACAACAATATAAATAAACAACAAAAAAGCACAAGCATAGTTTTCCTTGCAGCAGCAAAAAAATTCAAAAATTAACCGTGTATTTATCTCATTATTACATAGATCTACTAAACATCTGGCCTTTCATTTCAATATTACACTTAGAACCACCATGTATGTTCATGAATGACAAAATGCGGTGACAAAACAGGACAAGATATTAAAAAACTAGAGGTCAAAAACTTCCTGATGTCATAATTTAATAAATCACCAACAGCAAAGCTATCATTGATCATGAAAAGTATCATAAAGGCAGCGACAAAGTAATATAAAGAATCATTTAGTTTATAAGAAAGTAATTTGGAAAAATGTAGACAAACCTTATCCCTAAGTATATTCATTCAGATGCCTCCTTCTCCAAAATTCATTAGAGGATTATTTAACAAAAGTAACCTCTGCATTTTGCAGATCCACATACGCATTTCTTTTTCCTCTGACCTACTTTCAGAGGAAGAACTGTCCCATAATCATAAGTCAACTCCATCATAGGAGGGATATGTCTAATTGCAAAAAAAGCAATGTGGAGATCTGACTCGTTCTTATTTTCACGTATGACTGGTCGCCATAATACATTTGGAGAGCAGCTGTGATTCATAAACCGAGCAACATTTCCTTCACTTATTGCAGATATATAAAGTGGGGATGGGATTTTCGGAGCTTCAGTTTCACCAGGAAAAATTTCCAGTTGCTGATAAATGCGAGTAGAATCAAAAATGTAATCATCTTCATTGTCACCACCAAGCTCGTCCACTCTAGCACTACTATCTACGACTTCCCCTGCATACTCACATATGAAAGTTCCTGCACGAATAGCATCCCATGATCTAAGACCCCAACCTTTATTCTTGGTTCTAAAAACCTCCAAACGAAATTTCAAGCCACCTTGAGAAACCCGATTTTGGCAAGTAGGAGGACATTGACAAGAAGGACCACACTCATATATCACGGATTTTAGGTCTGCAAGTAACGAAGCTGAAGAATATGGTAAATAGCGTCCATTCTTTTGAATGCAAGGACAATTAAAATTGTTAGGTTGACATCCACCAACACACGAACATCCAGTAGAAGATTCTACAGGAGCAGTTGGCCTCAAATTTTTGAGAGTTGGGATGTAAGTGAAATATGCAGGGCCCTTCTCATTGTCAACATCATTCACAAGACAAACAGGTACATTTTCAGCCCCAGAAGTAAGATCAGGCAATATAAGCCCAGCTCTTGAAGCAGACTTCTCAGTCCATCGTTGAATGGATTTCCAAATCATATATGCTTGAGGCTGTCCAGGCAACCTGACTAATTTATACTTGAATACATTGAAACCAGATTTTGCTTTCTCCACCCAGGAATCTTGAATCTTGTAAAGGCCATCATAGACATACACCTTCCCAGTTGGATGTTGTGCATCCCTCAAACCCCTAATGACTCTCACTTCATAACCTTTATGCGCACTCTTCTCCAATGCAAGATTACCCCTTTCAAGCTTTTGATCACTTGCTCCCTTATCACGATTAACCCCACCTTGGCCACTGTAAATCAGCACATCCCCATCCTCCACATTATCTTCATACCCTCCAGACGAGACAATACTTACAGCTAAGGGCTCTTCTTCTTGACTGGTTTTGGTACCAATGTAATCAATTCCAGCCATGGAAGGGGCATGTAAGCCCACTAAGCACAATTCAAACCTGAAAAAGAAAATATCCCCAATCTCAACACCAGGCACAACTCCAATTCGTTTCTTGCTGTTGGTCCGGATCCCTTTATTCATCATAAGTGCACCTGCCTTCAAATCAGGCCGTTTTGCTCCAGAGTTAGCTGCCCTGTTTGAATCTTCAATTTGTCCAAGCTTTCTTCGCATCACTTCATATATCATCAGTGTATATGCAACTGAGTCCCTGCTACCTTCTGGTTGATTAAGTACATCGAAAACCATTGGGTTAAGTGACTTGAGAATATCCGCAGCAACTACATCTGGATCAACATCAGCAGAAACAGAACCACCACACTGCCTTCCCCTTGTCTTCTTCTGTGACTTGCGCTTTGACCTCCCAGTCCCAGTCCCAGTTCCTTCTTCTGCATCAATTTCATCTATCTCAACATTCTCGAAGTCATCTTCCTCTGAGACCTGTGCACGACTTTGGGCATTCTTTCGCGATGACCCCACATCTCCATTTGAAGCCCCAGTTGGTGTCCTAAACGAATTAATTGGAACTGCAGTAGATATCGGAGCTGCAGGCACACGTTGACTGGTCGGAGTTTGCGCATTCTGTTCAGAGAGCCTCTGGGATTCTGGAGAGATAAAGAAAGGATAGAAGGGTGCAACCCCTGAAGGAAAAGGACCAGAAGGAGAAACACACACAAAAGGGGCACCACCTTGTGGAGTTGAAGACGAAGCAGGATTAGATGGTGAAGGGAACACAGGAACAAGAGTTCTTAATGGCTTCACATTTAAAACCCTAGTCTTATCAAAGGACCCAGAAGCAAGGCCAGTGTCTTGACCAAAATGGTGTTCCATTGGTACAATATTAGAGCAGTACAAATACTCTCCTTCCCCAAAGTTTAGTATCCAACAATCTCAGCATACAGAAAAATCAATGTAACGCTAGAAAACATGAATTAAGTACAAAAGATCACACTACAAGGGATGAAAGATGCAATCCTTGGAGTCAACACTGGGAAATACAACACAATTCCTGTAACAACATTCAAGAAAATTTGGTCATTAGCCAAGAAAAATGACAAAAAAAAAAAATCATCCAAAATGTTAAAACAAAACAACAAAAAAAGGATAAAACATATATTCAGCTCTATAGGTGCTGTATGTGTTGTTGTCCAATTAGAAACAGAATTTCACATCGGTAATAATTAATTAATGCAAACCTTTTTTCGCATATTACCGAAGTAAAATCCAATTCTAATTGGAGAACAGCATATACCGCACCTATAGAACTGTGTGTAAGTTTTTTTCCAAAAAAACATTGAATTGCTGAATAAGACCATAAAATTTCTTACTGTCATCCCCATTTAGATAAAAGAGAAGAAAATTGAAATACAAAAATCTAAAGAATGTATAACACAAGATAAAAGAGGACAAAAAAAATGGGTTGCCGAATAGTACCATACAATTTTCTTACAGACATCCCCATTTGGATAAAAGGGGAGAAAATTGAAAAATAAAAATATAAAGAATTGATAAAACAGAAGATAAAAGAGGAGACAAAAATTGGGTTGCTGAATAGAACCATAAAATTTTCTTACAGCCACCCTCATTCAGATAAAAGAGGAGAAAATTCAAAAATAAAAATTTAACAACACAAAAAAATCTAACGACACAAAAAAAAAAAAAAAAAAAAAAAAAACATGCAAAACGACACCTTGAAGGAGCAAAAAGAACCAGAAAATGGTGAGAGAGATGTAAAAATACAAACTTCATATCCTAATTCACATCAGATCCTAGGGTTTAGGAATCAGAAAATCAAATCCAGCGTGTAGCTCCTAGATTGGCTTACAAGATTGAATCTTTCAGACAGAAAGGTGAAAATTGAAGCAAACCTGAAATGGGTTTTGCAGATTATACTGAGCTTCAGTCAGAGTCCATGAAACTTCTCCGTACCGAGGCTGGTTCTGTGTTTTGGAGAGAGAAACAGAAAGCGAATATTTTTGTTTCCTCTGTCTTTATGTGGCATAGAAATTATCAGGTGCTGTTTAGCACACCAAGTGGAGCAGTGTATAGATCATGACGTTGATGTGGCGACAGCTGGTTTGACATTTAAGGAAAGAAAATGGTGAAACATGCTTATTATAAGGAAGGCTCCCAAGGTTGCCCCTTGGGTGAAGCAGAACGGTGAAAGAGAATGGAGAAACGAACGAATCAGATTTTGGGTAACCAAATGGAGAATTAGTAGGAAAATTAAAAAATAACGCAAGGAAATTAATTAATGCAAAATGAATCTAATCCATATTTGATGAATCAGATCATTGGACATGCACAAGTGCCTGCCAAGTATCTTTTTATGTTGATAACAAGAAGTCTTATCCAGTATAAGTAAAATTATTTTTCGTAAAAGATACATGTAATCTATGTTAAAAAAAGAAAAATAAGATATCTTTTAAGAGGGATTGTTCTTATATATGGTTCATTTGTAAGCATGTAAAAATGTTACTTACAGCAGGTAAACACGACACATGATTCGTTTATAATATAGTGTGTTGCGAAATTTTTTTAATTTTATAAGGTCTTGACTCTTGTGGTCCTATGTTATAGTATTGATGGAAGTTTCTAAGATTCTCGTAAATTGTGGTTTTTAATTTCAATGTCATAATGGTTCAGGTGCCATGGTGGGGAACGATGGTTATACAACTTTGTCGATCTTAGTGGTGTGAGAAGCAATAAATGATTTTGAGGGTGACGCAACAGAGGATGATGGTTCACAAAAATTGGTTTCTATTTTTTACAATTATGTTATCTGAAACGGTGATAGAACGGAGCATTGATGAAGATGGAGTGCCATGGTTGCTGCCATGATTTTAGTTGAATATGGGAGAGGGGTTTTAGAGTAGGGAAAGAAACTTGTACTGTTTAAAAATTAATACGCAGTTAGTGAGTGATTTGGATGACATTGATTAACATTTTTTTTAAATGTTCATTCTTTCATATACGTAAGAGATCTATGAGTTTAAAATTAGGGTACAATTTATTACTATGCACTATTGTACGAGAAGAATAAGACAAAATGATAAGATTCAAATCTAATTTTGTGATGGATTTTTCTCTAAATGGAATGGTTGTCCTAATCACATTCTCCTCTTCCAAAACCTCATGATACGAGTGAAAGGTGTAGTCAATTGAAGATTTTGTTTCATGATAAATTGATGGTAACTTAGAACCCTTTGCCACGAAGGGAACAGATGGATCTTATTGGAAGGAACCTCTTCAATATTGAATTGGAAGATGGGGACAAGCTAAAGTAGGAGTGTTATATTGACAAGAGCACATCTTGTGGTTAATTACCATGGAAAGATGTCATGATTGTTGATCGAGGTCGTACTCGGGTCAAATAAAATGCAATTAACTGCAGTATACTAGGAAGTGACTCCTAGGTCGTCTCT
>JAMLFT010012966.1:0-10083 GCA_026544285.1 Pachyrhizus erosus
TCATTTATAAACATAAATAAATAAAACTAAAATTTTAAAATATAAAAAATTAAAATTAAAAAATATATAATTAACCAAAATAATATTTTATCCTAAAAATTTTAAAGCATTGTCATTAGACTTTTTATACTCACTTGCAAATAAAATGGTAATTTGTGTTATTACTATCTTTATACGAATACTTAAAAAAATGATGAAGAAGAAATATTGTGTGTAAATATTTAAAACTAACTTTTTTATAATGCATTATAAATATTTAAATATAAAACCCTATCGATACTGAGAAAACTATTTTTTTAGATAAAGAAATAGTTAAAGGAGGATCAACATGACTAAATTGTTGAAAAACATTATCTTATATGAACTGTCCTATTTTTCTACTTCATTGTTGTTCAAGAAGTTTAACTATGAAAGGAATATGTTCTCTCCCAATTTTTAGAAGGCTTGTCCATACTAACAGTATTGATAGCTTGGTACGTACCAACCATTAAGAGTCTGAGGCAAAATAATTATGATGCATAACAATTTGGTAAGAGAGAGAGAAATAGAATAAATAAAATAAAATGGATGAATAAAAATAATATAAGTAAATTTTATTATTTTTAAATTTATTTTTTGTCTACCAAAGAACGAAAACTTTATTTTAGTCTCTCTTTAATTTCTATGCAATCAAAGAAAGAAAGAGTAAAAGTAGGAGAAGAAGTAATTCTAATAGAATGAGGTAAGTGAAATCATCCATGGGAGTGACGTGTCGAGGCTGAGTCAGCAAGACATTCCTCAGTATCGTCTTTACTCTTGTAAGGCACCCTAGAGGAGCAGGTGGACTAACAGAAAACAAAGTCTGGTGTGCCTTGTTGGAGACTCTTTAAAAGTGATATTGTACTTGCTTAAAATGCAAGAGGAGGTCCTATGTGTCACAATATGGAAACCTTCCGAATGTGTGCCTTTTACCACTAATATATATAGATGCCAAATAATGGTGTAAAAAAGGAAGTCTATCTTCAGGCATAAGCCACCACTCTTTAGGGAAAGGAAAAAAATGGATACCAAGAGAGACTTCTTTTCTTTTATTTTCTTTTTATGGTCATGAAAGTGTGAGATGCAAAGCTGATTGGTAGAGTGTTTCCTTTTTCTTCTACAAGTGATAAGAGGTTTGAAAGGGACAATGTACCAACAAGATATGTGAATTTCATGATTGGCCAGCAAGGGAATGTAAAAATGTCCCAAAAAATGAAAAGCCACCTTGCAAAATCTTCACCCTTGTTTAAGCAAAGGCTATAGAGGTTTCTCTTTATCTCTCTTACCCTCTTCTCTTCTTATTATGTCCCTCAAGTTTGTTATACCTGCATGAGCCATACCCACTTCACCAAATTAAATGGGGTGGCTGCAATCCCTCCTCTTTCCACTGAAGAAGCTTTGGTTCCGGATGCATTCCACTCAAAAGAAGAGTACGTTCCATCACACACATTCCATAGCTGCATTATTAATGTTTTCTCTTACGCATGCTAAATTCTTTTGTCCTCTCTTCTTCACATTGTATTTAGCACAAAGTTGCTTCTTTTCTTTAAACGGTCAATCACATATAGCACAGTTCCCTCCTTCACCTGCATTTCAATGAGATTTCCTAGAAATTAACCAGAAGTTTACAATGCCTCGTCATTTGAATTCTGAGTAGTGTTTCTCTTCACACACTCAACTTCTCCCTTTCTACCTTCATCCTATTTAATTCTTTCTTTCCGCTCACTTGCAATTTTTCCTAAACATTTCAGGAAGAGGGATATACATTCTATATGAAGATGTCAAATCTTGCCCCTATGAAGACGTGCACGTCCTCTGGTCAATACTAGTGGAATCGCATTCATCTTCTTTGCCATTGAAAAAATGAGGGCTATGCATAAAACAGAACCGCTAAGAAGCTCGTAATGTACATACATAAAATATTTATGATGTCCATACTCAAAGTGTTTTTCTTTTTTATTTTGTTTTTAAACTTTTGTAGCATTCACACACAGAATGATTCTCTTCCTTCTATTTTATTTTTTTTGTCTTATGAAGTATCCATTAAGAGCTTATTTAAATATCCATATTTTTTTCTTCTCCTTGAATGCTTTAATACCTGCTCTCAAAATCCTTAGGAGGACGGGACCGGCACAGTAAGAATAAATTAGCCTTTGAAAAACAAATTAAAGAAGTCCTCAATAAGGGTTTTTATTGGTAAGTTGTCTATTTTAAGCTGTTGTTGAAATGGTAGTTTGTTCCCCTATTTTCCTTGTTGAAGTTGACGCATGAAAACTATTTGGAATGGATAGCACAACCTACATTATCAAACATGTATACTGCAAGGGAAAAAATGTTAATTGCACAAACTCGTGTGGAGTTTAGGAGTGATATATATAAACTTGGCTTTGATTATTTAATCACCCATATTTTTTTAGAATAGTTAGTTAACAATTTGTAACTTTAAATTTATAAAAAAAAACATATAAAAGTATAACTTATTAAAATACTTTTTGTTTCTAAAAATTAAGTGAGTATAACATGAGTGTTAATATACTCCCACTTATTTCTAAAATAAAAGGATCTGTTAAAATACTTTTAAAACTTATAACTTACTAAAATCTTTCTTCCAAAACAGAAATAGAAGTATATTAGCACTTAATATGTATGTATGTGTAAAATGTGAAAAGATTTTTTTATAAAAATTAAGATATTGTTAGTTCCTTAAAAAATTTGGTTATTGAATTAATCTCCCGAAGATTAAAGTCTTATTATATTTGTCCTTATAAGATATTTTTTTTACTAAATTAACTCTTGGTATAATTATCTCTAAATTTGTTCTTCTGTACCACATCTGAATCTTCCATATGGTAATTTTATATTCTCAAGAATAAGTTGGTAAAAGACTACAGCTGACTAATATTACGATACTTTAATTTTTTAAATAATAATTTAATGATAAAAATATTTAGAGGATTAACCTTTGGAAGCCTAAATTATAAATTTATTGAACTTTTTTTTTCTGATCAGAACTTATTTTCTGCATTAGAGAAATGAATATACCTTATCACCGTCACTTACTCAGAAACATGGGAAAGCTAGAATGATGGGGTTAAACCAATGTTTAAAAATCATACTGCTCATTAACACAGTCAAAGTACTATATCATTAAATTAATAAGTCATTAATTAAACTGTATAATTTGATCTCTACTAAAAAAATAAAAAACATTCATTATATACAAATTTCATACTTATAAAATTTAACAAAATTTTATACCATACATTAAGGAAGGTCAAGAAAAAAAAATTACAACACAAATTAATTGACATCTATGATCTGACATATAGTACTATAAATAAGTTTTTAAGATATATATATTAAAATTGTGAAGCATATATCAAGTGACTTGACTTAATGATGAAGTTTAGATGTGTCATATGCAAGGATTATGTGTTCCATTTGACATCATTTTGTGATTTAAAAAAATAATAAAATGTGTAAACCAGTCCAAGTCATTAAAACTCGTCGATTTACCGATCAAACTCAAAACACGTTCGAGTTACTGATTCTTACCAATTCAATGGCACTCCCGATCCAACTCCCCACTTGGACCAGTTATAAGACCAAGTCCTAGTCGAGTTAGTTCGAATCGATTTTTAAAATATTTGATTGAACTATTCCTAATAGATTACCCTGGTATGTGAACAACGTCTGAGTGTTTTTTACTACACCCCACAAAACTCCCACCTCAACTCCCCTTACATTCCAGAAAGGCTAATCTGAAATGTACGGTGGGGCCAGCATTTTGTGAGTTGCAGGACATTGCACCCTAGCAGCAAAAGCATAACGGGACCAAACTTTACTTTTAAATTTTGTTTCAAAATAAGCCTACTGGGGGAGACTGATAAACTTGGGCACGCCTATGATGCTGAGACTACTTTAACATGTTAAGCAAGAATACTATCTACTGTTTATATTCCCCAAGCCTGTGTAGAAGAAAGCTAGGTCATCGGCGATGCTAATCTTCAAGCAAACTATAATTTATTTTCAATTTTCCATAATGGTAACAGGATTGCAAATTTAGATCGCAAAATAATATAGTATACCACCATAAACGGCAAAACTTCAGGAAAAAAAACACACACACACACACACAATGTATTCAAACCCTTTTCCATGCTGTATGAAATTCAAACATGCAAGTGTTAGAAAACTGTGAATAGCTCAGCCAAGAAAGGCCATCGTCAACAAATATAATTGCATAATAGAATTTGCCAGTAGTACGTTTCATCCAATTTTATGATAACTAACTACAAGTGGTCGTTCCTCAAAAAAAAAAAAAAAAAACCGAACCGTTATCAGCAATGTTTCTATCTATTAAATTAAGCTAGCAGAAAATATTGGAAACAACGGGCCGTTTTTAAAACCATGACAAGTGACAAGATCAGTGGAAACTAAGGGTAGGGGGAGAAAGAAATGGCCCAGTGAATACATAGAGAAAATTTAGCATAAATTTAATCAATGAAATATTAATCACCAGTTAACGATAGTTGGAAACAAATAAAAATATCTTTGGTAAGCAGGGCTTTTGGCAACTCCATGTCAGCAGAAAATACATGCACAACATATGACATCTACGTAACTAAAGAGGAAATTTAAATTTCCATTAGATTGATTTAGTAATTTTTTTGGTTAAAATAAACTTCTGATCCCTTATCTGTATTTTTTATTTAAATTTGGTCTCCTAAATTTAAAAAGTTTCAATTTGATATCTTAAAATAACTCTAAAAGATTAAATTGGTCCTTCCGTTAATTTTTTGCACAACAGTGGTAATTTTGATGTCATAATATATCTCACAATTTGTCATGTCTCATCAAGTTGACAAAATTAGTATAATAAACTGACAGAAAAACCAACTTAATCAATAATCAGAGACACTCGAGAGACCAAAGTAAAACTTTTTAAACATTAGAGATTAAACTGAAACAAAAAATACGCATAAAGAGACCAATATTTTATTTTAACCTATTTTTTATTCATTCAAATAACAACTTTTGCAATTCATGTGGATGGAGACAGAATAAGAATTGCTACTATATTATTATTCTAAGAATGAGTGGCATGTTATTACTTATTAGATCACAGAAATTAAGTTCTCATTCAATTATATAACACTATTGAAATGTCTTTATTGCCCCATGACAATAATGGATTAATGGAGCAATGACATGCATACCGGAGCAACCAAATTGCTCAGGATCAAAGTAATTGATTTAGCAACTGATTGAGTTGACATCACTTCCAGTGAACCGGAGTAATCTGCAAATAAAAAGCATTCACAAGTCATAACCCGTGAAAAAAGAGAGGTGATGGCCTGATGCAATGTTATAATTGACCACATGACAAGTGCTAAACTGGGAGCACGAAAGGCAACTAATATGAGCTACACAGGATGCTAATTTTTTTACTATTGTATTAAGACTGATGTATGAGCAGAATGTGTCCGTGTAAATGCTTATTAAAGTGAGGAAGTGAGTCCCTCACTTTTAGAGGAAAAAGTAAGAAATCTCAAGCATCAGTAAGAAAAACATTGGTTGATAACAAGATATTACAATACATATACATGATAAATCAAGGATTTATTGAAATCTGCTACCTTAATACAGTTTAGATTCATTACTTTTCTCTTTAAAGTGGACTATTGACTTTAAAAAGTCAAATCCTAAGTATTTGAACATGTTCCCTCCCTGTTTAATTGCCCAGGTGTAGCTGTCAATAAACAACTGATGATGTATCAATGTCCTGGTTCAATGTATTATTATAATTTATCATATTTGTTGTATTTTAATAAAACAAAACTAAATGACATTTTCTTGTCATGCATCTGATAACAATTTTTAATATTTGCATATCCATTCCGTCAATAATATCATTATTTTTATCCAAATGAAAAGAGTAGCAATTCCTTATATTATGCACGATCAAAACTTAACAAATTTAGTTCACTCATGAACATGGGTTGCAGCACCACTCAGATAAATTGTAATAGTGGCACACAAGAAATCACATTCATAAGAAGTATACAGGTCCTATCTTGAGGCCATATCCTAATAGACAAATGTTCAACTTATACGTTGACTCATTAGATTTTATTCCTGAGTTTGCCAATGACAAGAAAAGTTGCCATTGATGATGCAAATTTAGGGTCAATACCCTTAAAAATGAGGATGGAGAAGTTAGAGATGAGCTTTATATGAGAAGGTGTCTGAAAAACCCATTTCAACACATTATATTAAAATTTTCCTAAATTTTCCATTCAACTCAGAAGAATAATCATTCTTAACTAGCAAGGATGCTAAAAATGTAAAACAAACTACTGCTAGTGGTATATTGCAATCAAAGCTGTTATATAAACTAAAAAATACATGATAGGACTTACAGCATTATAAAGATGATGATGAGGGGATTTCAGGGACACTTTGTAGCCAACTCTTAAAATAGGCCTGACAATCTACCTCCGCATGAGAGAGAGCAGCAAGAGGAGTAACAGTAATCTAAAAAAAAAATGAAAATGCTTAGTATTCATGTATTCAATTTTCTTTTTTCAAAATTTATATGTACTTACATATCCCTCCTGCAAACATCTGTAGTCTGTATCATCATCATCAAGTACAGAACCTCTTACCTACAAAAGATAAAAGATCACTACATCATTTTCCTAGGGGAAAAGAGGAGGGAAGGATTAGGAAATGTCCATCCAAGTACGACCGTTAGTGTTCCATATAGCTTGCTGTGATCATGTCTACTCCAGAAGATGACAAAACTGAATGCTTACAGTTTCCACTCTGTTTAGAATCAGTCCAATGACAGCATACTCAAGTACAAGACTCAGTTGTGTGGGAAGGATAACAATAGGAGGATTTCATGTAAAGAAAAAGAAAAAAAAAAGGAACCTAACCCACCTCTCTTGCAAATAAAAGATGTTCTGGTGAAACAGATGACGAGTCAAAATTCATTGATATTTCTGTATTTGTATTGGTCATATCGGATGACATTTTTTGTCCTTCTGTCTCAGAGGTGACTTGCCTCCATCCCATCTTGATGATACTTTTACCCTGCTTAGTTAGCTTGTAACCCTTTTCCCAGAGACACATGAGACAACCAAGAAATAGTTATAATTGACTGCATGACAAAGCAAAACACTATATTCTTGCAGCAAAGTTAGCAATGGCAGTCCTTTGAACTTATACAATTTCTAACTTCAATATTAGGATACAAAAATATATACGGCAGATATTTAAAACAAAATCTCAATTACATGGATCAAACAACACAACAATTATCTATCGTAAACCATGTTTTTAAACAATCTATTGACCTCTACCTCTAGTTGGAACAATATTAATGTAAAGAGCAGGACGTTTTAATAGGCATTATAAAACTATGCTAGTAAGAAATCAATCTTCATTGTGTAAACCATACTCTATCGTAATAGGATACGATTCTACAACTACCATTGTAAAATTACCGAAAACAACAATAAAATACTTTAAAATAATTCCCAAAAAACTAAAACAAAGTATGATAAACAACATATATAATCTTAATTTACCACCCTTCGTCCTATATCATGTTTGTTTCATCACAGCATAAATTTATGTGATGATTAATCCACAAAACAAGCCTATCTGGCTATATCATATTAATCATTTATCACAAGCTAAACATACAGATAGTAAATATAATTGTGATATACCTTATGGTTAGCAACATTGTTTGGCACATCTATATTCAAAAAACACTTTTTAGGGTAGCTTTGATTCTTTGTCTCAACCAGTACAGCACTTATGATAGGTATGCATACTTGCGCAGCAAGAGTGAAGTCATGTGCGTTACTCTTTCCTTTAACCCTGGATATAAAGTAACCTCCAAATGGTCAAACAGGTCAACGAAAAACTGTTGCCACAGTAGGACATAAATGAAAGAAGGATGAAATAGCTTATAATGCCAATGAGCCACATTAATTGAGACATTCATTCAGTTAGAAGTCACAACTCACAACTATATAAGCTAACAGAATGGTATCAAAATTAATTTCAGAACAAATATTCAAGATAAATCCAGAAATATAGCATACCAGAAGCATATTGCAAATATGCCATACCAGTCATATGAAATGGAGATAGAAGGTATATCATTGAAGAAGGCCTCTCGAGCTCCAGCTACAGTGCCTGAGTAAACACTGCAAATGGACCTACTCAGTAAAGCTAAGGGCAAAAGTTACTTCATGAAGTAATAACTACTGAAGCAACTATAGTGGAAGAAATATTATATAAATCATAGTTGGGCTCAAGGAGCTGCAATCATCATTACAATATGTCCAATGGAGGAAAAGGTTTTATGGTTAGATCATAATATATAGATTTTAAGATCAAACTAATATAGATCATTTATCTTACATGACGATTTCAACTAAGAAAAGATTGATGAAGATAATTGTCAAATAATTTTGATCTGATTAACAACTTGCTTACTCCTAGCAAAGGAAGAGGGCTTTCAGATCCTGCCTCCCTATTCACTGTTTCTAAGCAAACATGCATTCATTTTTAAATTCTCGAGGGATTCATTTGCAGTTGAAAAGTTAGTAAGATGACAATAGGTATCGGTGAGGACATGTGGAAGGAAAAGATGTTACATACATGTGGTAACCGCAGTTGCTACCCTTATTTATGCCACTAACCACCTGTTCAAATGGATATAAGACGCATGAGCAACTAGATGGATAATTTTGCTTTTATTTATTAGGCGTGGCTTAGTGAAATAGATCCTAAATGCAGAGGAATTTACTCTAAATAAGTAAAATGGAAGAGAAGTACCAGATCAGGTACCGTGGGGAAGAGGGATTTGGAAATCCCTAGAGAAGCACAATCAGCGGGAGTCCCTGTGAAGAAAACACGAGCAGTGAATTATGAACTTGTGTTGTGTGAAAAAGAAGGAAGAGAAACAAACCAGAAACGGCAAATGCGGTGGTTCCTTCCATATGTACTTGCTTAACGGCTATTGGATGGAGCCAAGTGATGCTGTGACTAACAGCTGATTTCTCGCTGAAAAAATGATAAAATTAAATTATTATATTGGTGAGAGAAATAATTGATTGTGATTGTGATCATAGGTGGAAAGGGTAATATAATTACCTATCAGGAGCACATACTAGAACGTTGAAAAGATTGGTGTTGACGAGCGAATGAACCAATGCTCTTAAGCCTGGAGCATCGATACCGTCGTCGTTGGTGATAAGAATCGTACCTCGTTTCCATCCCTCCATCATCTCACAACACCTGCGCTCGCTCTAGACTGTTATTTCCTTTTCTTTTTCTTTTTTCTTCCGAACTTACTAATTCTTTAATTCCATCTCCTTATCAGCTGTTTGTTTGTTTGTTTTGCATAATGCAAATACACAATATAAATATATTTGTTCATTGCTTAACTTATTTATATATATTAATCTAAGTGAGGGGCAAATCGCCAACATCTAAACTTATATTTTAGCAATCATCAATGCTTATTTTATCTAAGTGGAATTTATAATAAATAAATATTTTTAAATATATAAATAATAATATTATTGATATTCTAACTTTATGTGATGTAATCAAATTTTTATTATTTTTTTAAATTATAAATTTTCATTTTAATTTATAATTATTATATATATTATTTAAAAATTAAAATAACAAATATAAATAATAATATTATTGATATTCTAACTTTATGTGATGTAATCAAATTTTTATTATTTTTTTAAATTATAATTTTTCATTTTAATTTATAATTATTATATATATTATTTAAAAATTAAAATAACAAATATAAATAATTAATCTAATTTAAGTATTAAAATATTTTTAATATATGTTTGTAATTTAATGATATTATATGTCATTTTTTATAAATTAATAAATAATATGATTTATTTATAATTTTTTTAATTTTTTTATTTAAATAGTACCTTTTTAAATATAAAAAATTAAAATAAAAAATAGTACGTAAAATATAATAAAAATAAAGATTATAAAATTATT
>JAMLFT010012967.1:0-10083 GCA_026544285.1 Pachyrhizus erosus
TAAGTATTTAATTGATTTTAAAATATAAGAGAATATATTAAATGTATGTTAAAAGTATATTTAAATTTTGAATATAATATATATATTTATTGATTTAAAATTAGCTTCTAGTATTCAATCATAATTTATTAAATTGTTTAATTGATATTAAAATTATTAAAAAATATAGTAAAACATGTGGTGAGAGAAGAGTATTTGAAATAAAAGCAAATTTAAGAAAGAATAAAAAAGATGAAAGTCTAAAAAAGTAAACAATTATACACGTTTATATATATACTAATATTTTAACATGTGCATGGTACAAAATAAGCATTTAATACTATAATATGATGTTATATTAAATTATTGATAATTTTTTAAAAAATTAAATTTTAATTTTAAGAAAATGTAAAAAATCAAAAAGATAAGAAATTAATATTTTAAAAAAAAATTCTCTCACTGAAAAAAAAAAGTTCCTAAAAATGCTCTCACTAAAATATAATTTTTAAAAATATTTTCATCCAATAGAGTTATTCAAATTTATCTATAAGCTATAATAATATATAATCACAATAGACTCTTTTGGTCTCTAATTTTTTTTAGACATCTTTCCTCATCAAGTGCACAGCATAACTATGTCAAAATTGAAGTTTTATCCCTTAATTATATATTTTCATTTTATTATTTAACTATTTTTCTCATTTATTTTAAATAAATAAATAAATGCAGAGTAGTATCTCTCTTCCCCTAGGATAGAAAGAGAATTTATTATTAAATTTAAATCATTCAGCAAAATGTTATTGTACTACCAAAAATCAATCGCTCGAAAAATATTACAGTATTATAATTAATATCTTTTTTATAATATTCAGACATGTGTTTTAATAATGTTGTAAGTTGCAAGAACATTTATGATAAAAAAAAAAATGCATCGAAATTAAACTTAAATACATAAATAGAATTTCATATAAATTTTAATTGAAAAACTGTTGACGGCACTAAATAGTGAATTTAAGAAAGGTTGCATTGATCCAACTAATTGATGTTATTTGACAGAAATCCAGTGTGTGGACAGTTATTGGGTAACTGTAGAGAATTTAATTGGCTTTATGCTTTTGCTTGCTGCGTAAATAAGTAACACATAATTCCATACTTCTCACTCCTAACCCCTCTTCCAACCTCCTACTCCTACCTGCTTAGTTTCTCTGATTTGCACTTTCAACCTCTAAGCACTTTTTTAAGTACTTTCCCCCTTTAGCTTCTATCTCACACCACCCAACCAAGTTACCAAACCCCCTACTTTAATAATACATGCTTAATTAAATTATCATATTAATATCTCTAATAATAATAAAAAAATATTCTATTAACATAGCTCATAATGAATTTTGGGAAATTGAAAGAGGGTTAATGAATGTCAATGCCACACCCACCTTGCAGTGATTCTTTTTTTGTTTCTGAAATTACACTTTTTGACCATAATTGATTAGTAAAGCGAAATCAGATACATCCATTCAATTATCCCGTGCCATATGATGATTGTAGCTTCAAACTGAAAAACAAAAAAATTAAGGTATTTAGCGGAGGAAACCTGAAAAGGAAAAGTGATTGTACTTGATATTACTAAGTGTCACTCTGAAAATTATCATGATTGCTTTACTTGGGAGATAATAACCACCCTTTACAACTTACAAGGGTTGTTTTTGGATTAACAAATTTACATAGCTATCCAGCTTCTAGAAGTAAGCATGGAGTAAAGTGACAGTTGATACTTCGGAGTTAAATTTTCTGGGCACTGCCAATAAAGCTTGAACACTGATAAAGTTTTCAACAACTTGTTAAAGTACGTTGCACTTTTTCATGGACAAATTATCATGACAAATGATTGGAATACAAACGCTGTTGATCATAAAAAAAAAAAATAATAATATGGAAATGGTGGTATTAATTTCACAATATATTGGCCAATCAAAATTCTTCGAGTACTCCGCTTTCAATGAGTTTCGCATATGTTGAACACTTTTGTTTTTAAAGCTGCAAAATATCCACTCTCCGGACCTAAAATATCAATTGATATGCACTTTTGCAGGACAATTTTTGTGAAGTTTTTTAATTATAGATTTGCAATTTAGGACTAAAAAAATAAACACTTATAGATAAAGATAAATTAATTCCTATGGTCAAATAATCACCTACTCGATAACTGATTTATAATTAATTGATTACCGTTAATGGGAAATCAACCGTGAAAGTATATGTAATTGTAACTCTAACTATGTCGATATCAACAAAAGACTACTATAACTGAGGATAAGTGCAACAAACCAATAACTTATTTGACATCGAACAGGGCAAAACTAGGAATCTTTCTATCCGACTTTTGACTTCTAACAAAACCCCACACATGTTGACCAACACTTTCTCTCAACATATATCATTGAAATCTGTCAACCTTAAATGTTCACATTACAATTAAAATAAGAAAACACCTTCCATAAAAATTGAAGAAAAAAAGAAAAAAGGAGAGATACTAAACTTCAACCACATTGGTGGTTGAACCCACCCCATTCACCTTGCCCCTAAAACCTCCCATGTTCAATTTTTCAAAGTCTAGCTAAGTATGATACAAAACAATGAATCCCTTCTTGAATGCCCCTCTTATCTACCTAACCCAAAACACTTAACCTCTCTCCTCCTTCCCTTGCACCATAATAAATCCAAATCCAAGTATTAATTCAGGCCAGCACATTCAAAGACTTCATGCTAACATCTTCTCCTCACCCAGTCATCACCACTAAAAAGTCACACCCACCCAAATTTGGCCACGTCTATAGACTCCCGTTGAAGGGATACTCACCTTTATAAGAGAGAGAGAAAAAAAAAGCATTCAACCCATTAAGTAAACCAACCCATAAAATAATATGTATATATATATATATATAGAAAAAATATAAAAATAAAATTACATGGTCATCTAATTATAAAATAATATAAAAAATAAACAATTTTTAATTAATTGACTGTGCATAAATTCTTACACAAAAGATTTATATGAATATAAAATAAAATAATATTAATGATGACCAGTCAAAAATTTTTAGTAAAAAAAATAATGACAGACTAAATTGATGAATACTTGACGATAATAATTTAGTTATTAAAAAAAATAAAAATTAACCCTTAATGTCAAACTCAAAAGTGTGTCCTTGTTTACTATATAAAAGGCCGCAATTACAAACCGAGGAGTCTGCACTCGGAGACAGCCATAACACAAAAGATGGAGTGGAATAGAGGCCTCATCATAGGGCGTGGCTCATCAGCCACCGTTTACACCGCCATCTCCTCCCACTCCTCCACCGTAGCCGCCATCAAGTCGACACAGCTATCACTATCAAACTCGGAACACCTGCAGAGAGAACAGAGGATTCTGTCTTCTCTGTTTTCTCCCCATATAGTTACCTATAAAGGGTGTAACGTTACAGAGGAAAACAACACCCTATGGTTCAATCTCTTAATGGAGTACATGCCCTTTGGTACTCTTTCTAAGGAATGTCGCCGGCACGGTGGCAGGCTCAGCGAACCGGTCATCGTGCACTACACACAACAAGTCCTGCAGGGGCTAGAGTACTTGCACAATAAGGGTGTTGTGCATTGTGATATTAAAGGTAGCAACATTTTGATTGGTGAAGATGGGGCCAAGATTGGAGACTTTGGATGTGCCAAGTTTGCGAATGAGTTTTCGTCATGTATCAGTGGCACCCCGATGTTCATGGCACCGGAGGTGGCGCGTGGGGAGGAGCAGGGGTACCCTGCTGATGTGTGGGCACTTGGGTGCACTGTGGTTGAAATGGCCACTGGGTTTGCACCCTGGCCTAATGTGGAGGACCCTGTCACAGTGTTGTACCGTATTGCATATTCCGATGATGTTCCTGAGATTCCTTGTTTTCTGTCTGAGGAAGCAAAGGATTTCTTGGGGAAGTGTTTTAGGAGGAATCCTAAGGAGAGGTGGAGTTGTAGTCAGCTTCTGAAGCATCGGTTTCTTTGGGAATTCAGTTCCAATGATAAGGAAATTCAAGAATCTAATTCATGTTCTCCAACAAGTATTCTTGAGCAGAGCTTTTGGAATTCTGTGGAAGAGGCAGAGTGTGCCTCTGCCTCTGGCAATGTGGTTCAGATTAAAAGTTTTGAGGATTCTCCAAAAGTTAGGATCAGAAGGCTAGCTTTGTGTTCAGGGGACCCAATTTGGGAATTGGATGATGAAAATTGGATAACAACAAGAGGCACTGAAGCAGGGGCTTCAAGTTGTGATGAGTTGGATTTGGATGTTAATAGTAGAATTAGTGGTTATTTTTGTGATGATTATTATAAATGTAGGGTTGTTAGTGTTGTAGCTGATAGTTACAATATTGAGAGAGGCAATTCTGAGATGCTTCTCCCTTCAACATTGGATTTTTTATAATTAAACTATTGGAGAACTTTATTTTTATTTCCCTCAAGGGTGGATAACATTAGATGTCAGTGTTGCAGTAAATGTCCAATGGCCTTTCTCGGCCACAGGCCTAACTGGATTAATGTTTTGTGGGCACGTATCACGTTTGATTTAATTGCCAAACTCTTGGCAAAATTGAACTTTTTTTATTTGGTGAAATTGATGAATAAAAAATAATAATAATAAATAAAGGCAGAGAAATAGAACATGCAAGGCATGGCAGGCCCCAGGTGGTGGTTCTGTGTTTTAACTCCCAACCTCTGTGATTTTTGTTTGTGTTGGTTGAATGAATGTAACGGAAACGAAGCATGGGGAACCAAAGTTAGTGATTGTCCTCTCTCTCTCTATTGGTGTTGGTGGCTATGCCATCTATTTTGCCAACTATGTATCTGTCAATGGTATTTGGTAGGTCCAGAAATAAAATTCCAAACCCTCCAATTAGTTAGAAGGTTAAACTACTGATCAAATTCTACTCTATCGTACCGAACCCATATAATACAACAGGTCGTAGTTTAAAAAACAAAGCGAATATGCCACAAATATTACGTTAGGTGGGCGAGGGTTAATGTCAAAACCAGTACAACCTGATAAATACTAATTCATCAAATTCAAATAGCATACACATGACAAGTTGAAATAATTTTGGAGTCGCGAAATTCGGTCAATGCCCTCTAGGTTGATTTATCTTGTTTGAATGAATATTCATAGCCCAGAGCCTACCCAAATATATTTTCAAACTTTAATCTTTTATGGTTAGAGAATAGATACAATAATAGGTCCCTCCCTAAATTGTAAAGTAACTTTGGTCAATCAAGGGAATGGCTTCGTTCAAAACACGAATTGATTAGTTTATTACCAAAATGTTGCACTGTTGTCAAAGCCCCATCCACATTTTCCCCCTAAAGGATTCTATCGACATTATTGTGATGCCCTCCTTCCGAAGCATTTATGCTACTTAGGCAGAATTATTATTTGTCTTTGTTGCTTGCTCTTTTAAGCCCATCCGCACAAATCATCTCAAGCTTAATTGTTTTGTAAATTCGCTTTAGTATTGGTTCTCAAATACTCCAATATGGTTAATTTGATATGGATATGGGGATTGGAGGTACAGGTGCCTGATATGGCTAGGATCTTGATTCTTGAAAGGTTACGCAATAGAAAAGTATAAGAAAAGAGAACAACTTTGAACCAGTAGTAGAAAGAGATGGGGGAAGAATAGGTGGAATATGATTTAAGTATTGTCTAACATTGTAGGTTTGTAGTAGCCATAAAAAATACTTACCGTGTATAACAGTAAATAGTTTATTAAAGAAAAAAGTCTATGATGAAGTCTCGTGTATTATATAGTTGACATAAAAAAAAAATCTTATAATGTGGCGGTAATTCCATCGAATTGAGTTGGACTTTGAAGGGTTAGGTGATATGTAAGCACATAAACAACACGCCAAGATGAGGTCTAAGTTTGTTTCCAATTCAGCCAACTTAGCGAACTGACAGAAAATAGCATATTTTGGGTCCAAATGTTCACCTCGATCAATTACAGCTGTCATTTGTATCCAAGACAATGGGCCAAAACAAAGAGACAAGCTTCATAGTTTTTTATTCGTGTTAGACGAAATTTAGCGTTGAGAAAAGTGATAAGTATTGAGAGCAGAGACACCAAGACAATCCTCACATTTTCTTTAAGTCTTTCTCTTTTAGTTATATTATCACTTTTATTTGACCTTAAAGAAAGGAAACTAGCAGGGACATGCAGAGGAAGAACAGCATCTGGTACACGCTGCAATGCATACTCTAAAGTTGACATTTTATACACTATCTACATTGTTTGATGTCAGGAGCTACTCAAACTAGAATAACCATATGAACTAACTAGTTGATGCAATCATCTTAAAACAGAAGAAAGATTATCTCTTATTCAAGGACCACTGCCATTATTTGAAGATAATAACCCTTTTGATATTTCATGCAATTGCATCCATTAATTTGATTGGACATCTAGCTTGAATGTTAAACCTTGTGTGCCAAGTTCACTGATTAAGGCCTATGCAATAATGCAACGATGTAAGTAATCTAAAATCTGTCTTGACCTATATAAACCCATTCTGAGTGTTACTTTGCATATCTCCCATTTGTCTGGTCCATGCCCCCCACCCACCCCAAAACATAAAACAAAAGAACACCAATCAAAATTTAAGTTTAAAGAAACATTGCCAGATTTCTATGCTTTACCCAGATTACCTGTGAGAGAACCGTGGGAAATTTATTTTTCACTTAACATTTTTTACATAAAAGCATAACTTCATAAAAATTATATTTGTATACACAATAAGTATATACGTTATAACCCCAAACATTTGATAGTATATTTTTTACACTATTAGCCCATCCTATTATCTTATCCTCATCATATAATAGCATTTGTACATATCTGTATCAGGTGCTTTAAGTATAATCAACTCAATCCGCAAAACATCTCTCTCCTCTTTCTATTGTGACCTAGTTATCTTATGCAAACACGCATCACTCAAGCAGAAACAGCTGATCAAAGGAGAAAATTGCTTAGTATATTTGAACCTTCACATGCTCTTTTTGTTTACAGAATGTGAAGAGCTGTGGTCAATAGCCTGCAACTGACTCCGAAGATTCTGATTATCTGCCGCGAGGCGATCATATTCCATAAGAAACCCCTCAGATTGCTTTCTAAGAGCCTCCACCTCAGCTTCCAGGGCCTTAGCCTTGCTTGCTTCCACTTCACACTCAGATTCCAATTTCTCAATTTTGGGCTTCAACGTGGCAATTTCTTCCACCAACGCCTTGTGCTCCGCTGCACTGACACTTCTACCGTCCTCAAAACTTCGACTCTGTTTCTTAGCAGCCTCCATTGCCTTCCTCAGTAACCGAAGCTCTCTAATGTAATGGTGCAGTCTATCTATTATCATAGACAGGAACAGCACAAACCCTGCCCACATCATCATATGTCAAAAATCAAATTCCACAACTCTCATACAAGAAAGAATGTAATAGAAACGAAACAGAAATTACAGCCAAAAAAAGAAACCCTTCAAATTAAATAACTCGGTCCATAAGACAAATTTTTAACGTGCATTTGGTTCAAACTTTTTAGATAAATAATTATTTTCTCCAAAAAAAAATGAAGAATTCAATAAAAATACATTGAAAAAAGAATAATTTTTATACTATCATCGTATTGCTAAAAGTAAAACTATTGACTTTTACAATATATTACCTTAATTATCATCCAAAAATAAAATTTGATTGATATATAATAATTAAAATAAAAAATGTCAACGAATGTGTCAAACGGTAGTTTAGTTTGAGAAATTCTTTGACATACACTTAGTAATAAATTTGAGAAAAATTTACACAGTCCAGCGGTTAGAAATCAATTAGTATGAATTCTAAAATAGTTGTGAAAAAAAGTCAACTAACATTTATAAATGATGGTTAATTATTGGATTTAGAAACTCTTTACACGCATACACTTATCCCTATTATTTCATGTTTACTAATAACAGAAAAAACGACTAGCATTTAAAAAATAAACTGAACTTATTGCTTAAACGATTTATTATTTTATTTTATTTACTAATAAGTAAATAATCACAATCTGTAATATCAAAAAGCTGCAGCTCTAGGGTATGACAGTCACCGTCAATTTATTCTTCAGATATATAGTTGGAATTCGAAATCATTGCAAACATAGCTTCATTTCAGAGAGCATCAAAATTTTCAAAATGAACAGAAACGAAAGCGAAATTAGGTTACCCATAAGAGAAGCTTCGAGCATGTGTTTGGACAAGAGAACTTGGTCGGTGGGGTTAACGACGGGAACGTTGAGGTTCCGACGCTGGATCTTAGCGATGCTGTAGAGAGAGGAAGCGAGGACCAGCAGCAAGGTGGCGGCGACGGTCTTGACGACGAGGGGGCCACGGCCGCGCTTGAACCGATCCAATGTGACGATGATGAGCTTCCTCGTCGGAGTTTTGAAGAGGAAACTGGCGATGACGAACATTTCCCCAAATATGACAGCGTAGAGAAGCTGCAACATCTTTCTCTTTATTCGTTGTTCTTCTGCGCCAAAGGGAACGAAAACCCTAGAATGGAGTGAGGGGTATTAAGGGGCGAGATTTGAGCGCGTGAGTTCAGTGTTAGTGTGCGTGTACAACACAACTCGGAGGAGTCGACATTATGCCGGTAGAGGTGGGTATTCGGTATGGATATTGGGTATAGCAGTCATTTCCTTCTTTCCCACCCTTTTTTCTCTTTATTGCCTAACGGTCAACACACATCTTCTCACCTTCCTCCTTTCTTATTCTACAAAATACAACCATTTACTTGTTATTTTTTTTTGTGTTTTACATTCATAAATCATGCATTTTTCTTTTCTCAATTTCATATCCCAACTTATCTTATTTGTTTTGTGCATCAAATTCGATGGATTATGGAATTAAACATCGTTGAATTACAATAAAATTAAATTAATGCCATTGAAATTTGATAAACCAAATTGGACATGCAAACAGTAATTTTCTTTTTAAAAAATTGGACTAGAGTGAATTTCTTCCACTTGTAAACAGTAAGTGAAGCTTTTACAAAAGAGCGAAAAACAAATAGTAATAAATGTAACATATAAAAAAAATTTAAATGATACTTTGACATTATTTTTCTATTACACTTTTTTAACGGTTAAATTTTATGTAAGAACTACTAATTTAAAAATAAAACATAAGACTATATAAATTTCATTCAATAAAAATAAACTACTAACATTTCTCGTCAAACAATAAATAAACAATTTAAATATTAATAACCTATAAAAAATAATAATATAATATATTTTGAAGGTTATCATAACATTAGTGTAAACTATTCACCAATTTTATTAGTTATTATTCTTTGTCAAAGAACTTGATTAATCACTTATGGTAGAGTCTCTCTTGTAAAAAATTTTAATGGTTTAATCATCTTTTTGCTTCTTATAATTGTAAAAACTTTTCATTCTAGTATCTATAGTATAAAATATCTCATTTTGATATCTATAATTGTAAAACAAAATTATTTTAATACCTATAATTTATAACATCCTATTTTGATCCTTATAGTTGTAATTTGTTAATCTTTTTAGTCTTTATTATTAAAAATCACCTAATATTTTTGCATCTAGATTCTTTAAAACTGTTATAAAATTAAATCTAATAATAAAAACTGTAAAGAATATTTAGATATTTTTAGTTTTGTAACAATTTTAAAATATCTGTATATAACATTAGACAATTTCAGACAACAGATACCAAAACAATTAAGAAATTATAACTATAGGAATTAAAATGAAATACTTTAAACTACAGGTATTAAAATTGATTTTTTTTTAACTATAAGAACCAAAATGGAATGTTTAAAATTTTAAGTACTAAAATGAAAAAAATTTACAATTATAAAAACCAAAAAAATAATTAAATATTTTCTAAATAATTATTAACTAAAATTTTCTAAAAATAATAAAATATTATATAAATCTTATTTTTCGTTCAATAAGTCTCATTCATGATTTAATAAGTCCCAATAAGTGAGTATCAATAAGAGTTTTACAC
>JAMLFT010012968.1:0-10083 GCA_026544285.1 Pachyrhizus erosus
TGTAGAAATAGTAAAATTTTCAATTATAAAAGGAGGCCTCGACCATGTTGTGAGGTACCCTTTTACTTACCCAATATGTTAGAGAGAGAAAGAGAGAGAAGCTCTGATATTTTCTGTAAGCCTTTTCTCTTTTATAAACATCTCTTTCTAATTTTCTGTTCTCCTCTTTCCTTTAGCCCCTAGTGCGGACTACCGCCGGAGTGGCTCCCTTTTAACATATATACATGTATAAATCATTTTATTATTTTCTGTTTACTTTCATCTAAGTGTTTATTCTTCTGCATGAATTTTATATATTACTGGTTATTGATAGCTAAAGTTTTTATTGGCTATTATTTATTTCTAAGTAATTAATTAATAAACTTTCATTATTCTAATAATTACACCACAACAATTAATTTTCCTAAAATGTTTTAATTTAAACTTAAGCACACATAATACCAAAATCATTCTAAGGATAATATAATTACTACCTACAGATCAATTTCTATTATTTATTTTCATTATAAGTTATTTCTTATTTAATTAATAATATCACAATAATGTTATTTATTTAGTAGGAAGTTACAACTCGCGGGCGAGTTCTATTGGGTAAAGCCAATGATTAAAGACACGTGTAACATCCTAACTTTTGAGATAATTATAAATTTTCTAGATTTATCTCTTTTATAGTTAATTTATTTAAAATATGAGTTGAGAATTTAATTCCTGTGAAGAAAGTATCATCTAGTAATATTGTTTAGAGAAAAAGAAGATTTTAATTAGTAAGAATTTAAAATTTAAAATAAAATACAAAGGAATGAAAATATAAATTTATTTTCAAATAGAAATTTAGTTCATAATGTTTTAATAAAATAAAAATAAAAGAAGGGAAGAATAAAAATAAGAAGAATTAGAACAAAATCATAATATAATTTTCAAGAGTTAAAAATATTTTTTTGGAATTAAATAAAATTAAATAAACATTTTTAGATAAAATAAATAAATTTGTATTAAATAAATAAATAATTATGGAAAGAAAAATTAAATTATTAGAAGAAAAATATAAATTAGTTTTTGGGATTTTTGAAAGAATTTAGAAATTCAAAATAAAATTTTAAAAAAATCAAAAACATAAATTAAAAGAATATAAGAAAATAAAAAGAAAAGAAAAAGAAAAGACAATCATAGGGAAAGGGGTCAAGGGGTTCGAACCCGCAAAAACGAAGAGGAGAGAGGAAAGAAACACTCAAGCCAACTGAGCTACCCAACAAGGGGTAGCATTAAAACACAAGAAGAATAATAAAAGGTAAAGACACTAAGTTAAATAGAAAAATAAAACGCGAAATACACAAAAGGCTTGGGGTGCACTCGAAGGCGGGATGTTAATGTCAAAGGTTAAATGGTAAGCAGGGATTGCTATTTGATTGTTAGGTCCATCGTTGTTATTTTTACAAATTAAAATCTACTAAAGCTTTCCTAAAAATGTTTTGTCGCCATTGAAGCAACTTCGTCACCTCCTTCAACCTTGAGAATACCTTCTATAAATGCGGCGTTCTGATATGATACATGCTGCCATGCCCTGCCACTTCCCTAGCCAACTACCTATAGCCTATAGTTTGCTTTGACACGAAGAAATGAGGTAGAAGATGTCTATATATAGCAAATGAACTTTGAATCAAAGAAAAGATAAATCGTGACTTCTTCCTCCAAATTTTTCAAAATTTCTCACCCCCGCATTACTTCATTTCCATCCAGTTAGATTAGGAATTGATTGTGCATCGATTCTGTCTAAGAAATTTGAAGAATTACTCAGAGAATCGAAATTTAGTGAGATCATCGGAGCTTCGCCGGAAGCCTCGCCAGAAAATTCAATCTAGGTAGGAGGAGCCATCTTTTCTTCGAATTTGTTTTGTAGAATCATTTTACATTAATTGAATTAGATTTTTTGAAAAATTGACACTTTGAGGTGATCCAATTATCCAAATATGAATTGAAATTGAAAAACTAAGAACTCTGAGTTGAGGCTATCTAATTTCATGTTTGTATATGAATTTTGACAAAATTCATTGCCCCATATCCCTTATAAATGTTATTTGGATGATTATGGGCAGAGAATTACCTAGAATCATGTGCAAAAATTGAAAATCAAACTAAGATAGAGGTTCAAGGTTCCATTTCAAAATTCTGAAAATTTCAAAGGAAGAAGATGATTCCTCAAAGTAATTTGATTTGCATAGGTTCGAATTGGTAAACAATAAACCTAGAAATGAAAAGAAACAAGAAATGGAGAATTTCAAACCAGATTCGAGCCAAAACTAGATAAGGAGTGAGGAAGAAGATGATCATAACACCTAATTACCATTTTACCCCTTATAGAGAAAATTACAAAAATACCCCTATTTTGTGTATTTTTTTTTTATTTTTGTTTCCAATTTTATTCATTCAAGTTTTGAAACAAGCATAGGAGATAACTCTACTTCTGATTATAAATATAAAAAAAATTATTTCAAAAAATTTGCATAAATTAACTTATTTTTTAAAAAATTTACCAAAATACCCCTAAGAAATAAAAACAAAAATTTAACCCCTTTTTGGTTGATGAATTATGGAAAAAGCTTTTAGAATCAGTTTAGGTATAAGTGTAGGAAATTGTTACCATTTTAGAAATTCAAAAATGCTTGGAAATAAATTTTTATTTTCAAAATGACCAAAATGCACTTAGGTTATAAAAATAAAATTTTATCATTGTTTGGTCATTCTAAATTCAAGAAAAATAGTATGAACGCTTTCTAGCATTATTAGGAATTTTCATGAAAATTGATGAGCTAAAAAATGTGAAAAAATGTCCTTAAAGGGACAAAATTTTATAAAATGACCAAAATTCCCCTATATTGTAAACAAATAAATTTGATCAATGTTTGAACTTTCTATAATGCAGGGAAAAATAGTTTTAAGGTACTAGGAACCAGTATAACAGATTATAAGTTGATATGCAAAGGAAAAATCCCTAAAAGGACATATTTTTACAAAATGACCACCCTTATTAAGAAAATTTCTAAAATTACTCTTTTTTTAGTTAATTTTCCAAACTAAGACTAATAAAGACTTCAAACCTCCTATACTTACTTCTTCCATAAAACTATAAAGATAGAAAGAGATTGTGGAAATAAAAGTATGAAATGATCACTTTGCCCTTGCCTTGTTATTTGAATTTAATATATTGTTAATCATTGTAATAATTGATTATGCCTTTACATGTGTTGGGTTGATAATGTAAATATGTTTTCATACCTTCATTGTTAGTGGAAGACAAATATTCCTAATAACTATCCATCTGAGACAATTAATTCTGAATAACCCTAGGATAGATGATGAATTGAAAAATGCTCAGACAATGATGACACAATCTAGAATAATTATGATATAAAAATGGATGTTACCCATGGATATCTGAATTTTTCAAACCCAAATAAAATGAACAGTGGAGATGGAAAATTTATGGGATATGTTCGATTTGCTTTCAAACCTGTTAATATTGTAGTTCCTTGGCAATTTCATCATGTAGACATACCAATTGTTTTATCACAAACCTCGTCAACCTCCACAGTCCTCCACGGGGTCAATACAAGCTAATGATCCAGACCGAAGAGAGGAATCAACAGAAGAAGAGGAGCCTTCGTAAGGGTTTGACTAAATCAAATTAGTTCTGGAGAATTGTTAAGGAGATGTTTTGTTCAACTATCAAGGATATTGTAATGATGTAATAGTAAGTTTTACGACCTCAATTATCTTGTTTAGTTAAATAGTAAGAACTCAAAGTAAAAGTTATATGAATGGTTATGTCATTGTCAAATTGTAATTCCCTTGGCAAATTAAGTTCGCAAATTTTACCTGTGCTAAAACTATTTAAACACAATTTATTTATTATTAAGAATAAATAAAACAGGACGGAAAGAATGGATTGGTTATCTTCTAACCATATCATCTTGGATTGCCACAATATAACACTAAATTTTGGAACCCTAAATCCTGAACCCTTAGGGTATAAGATAGAAGAAGGAAAGAAGGAAGATTTTCAATTATTTATGACATTATTCTCCATGAAAGTAGAAATGAAACTGGATGTCCACAATCTTCCTATTGTCCAAGAATACCCATAAGTCTTTTCCTAAAAGATGTCAAAATTACCCTCGAAACGAGAAGTGGAATTCTCCATTGATTTTATTCTTATATCAAACCCAATTTCCATTGCGCCATACCAGATGTCACCAAAAGAGTTGATAGAAGTGAAAAGCCAACTAGAGGACTTGTTAGATAAAAAGCTCATTAGTCCTAGCGTATCACTTAGGGGAGCACCAATATTGTTGGTAAAGAAGGATGGTAGTGTAACGTCCTAAAATTTTACTAATAAAATCATACAAACTACTAAAAAGTAGCTTTCATTCATTAATTTACAATCATGTACATCAAGCTATACTACTTATATAAGACAGATGACAAATTTAGGATTCACCTCCAGTATTCTCGAATGGATCTTCCACTTCAAAAGACTCTGCCCTGATAGGTAGTTTGGATGTCCTAGTATTGGTATGAGCAAGAGAAAGGGTTTGGTTGCGGTTACTTGGTCGCCTCCTCTTGGGGTGTGAGGGAATTTGAGGAGGTGATTTAGAGAATCTTGGAGGTATCACTTGAGTTAACATTATTGAGAGGTCTATTTAGCCAGGTGTTGTAGTTGTGAATGGTTCTGCAGGGAAGAAAGTAAAATGTACATAACTTGTATAAGTATCTAACAGGTATAATGGATCTTTAGTCCAACAACCACAGAGCGAGGTGATGAACAAATGGAATAAGGAAGGTATTCGTCAAACATCTTTTCCTGAAAATATTAGTTTGTAGGAGTTAGTCACCAAATCTTCATCAAACATATTTAATTGGCGTATCGGTAAATGTTTACTCTTAATTCACCGTATCGTGTCCTATAAATTTATTACTAACGCTTTGGGATCCCTCTCTGCCTCTTACTACTAGCTCTTGAGGACTTATGCAAAACGTGATATTATATCCGTAATTTGCAATTGGTTAGGTGATGATTAGGAGTACATATCTCAATCTGGTACTAGACTTAGATACTCTCTCCTGACCTTGACAATACTCTACTTTGTTGGGGTTACCAAGTCAACTTTGTGTGACCTCTTTAACTCAGACGGTCCACAAAATTGGTACCTATACACCCCAAGGACTTCCACAGTCTGCATACATTCCTCAGGTACCTTCTGTAGTCAACCCATTGTATGTCTCCATTCTTTGATCTCACATGTTTTATTCAACTACTTCACCTCTACTTTCTTTGATCAAGTCTCATGGTACAAGATCCCAATATTATCCACTAATGGATAATTCTAGCTTTATCACAATCATTCAATATCACTTGACCATTTCATCCACCATTACTAGCTCTTTTTGGTCAATTTTGTACTACAAGGGATCTTTCAAGTCAAGGAGACTTATTGACTTTCTTGTCTTTCATTATTTAATTAAGATTTCAAATATAAGTTCTTTTAGAGTGAAGTTCAAGATATCTAATAGGATAACATGTTAATATGTATATTTCAAAGCTCATGTCAACATTTCTTATTTCTTAAATTTGTACAAAAATAAGGTTTTTATAAATTTAATAAAAGAAAATAGCTTAGTTGTCCTATTTTTTAAAATAAATCTTCCTCCTAATTTTAAACCATTATTCATTATTTTGTTTCCAAAAGATTTATCCTATCTTTTCACGAATTTTTCCTAAAATTTATTGACCAAGGGTATTTTGGTCATTTTAAGTAAAAATTCAAAGTTTTGAGTAAATGTGTCATTTTTCAAACTTTATAGATCTAAATAAATTAGTATTATCAATGTAAGGTTTCCTAGCTTATTTTCCTTGATTTTAAACAATAATATTCAATTTTTTAAAAGGAAGGATATTTTGGTCATTTTCCACAAATATTTTAATTTTATGTGTATTTCTTCCTAAATCTGATTTTTAATTTGAGTATGAGTTTGATCAAATCATTCTTAAAGAGTTCGTGATCATACCATTGGTGTATTTGGTAAATAACATACAAAATTTGAATTTTTAAAGCTAGGGGTATTTTAGTCATTTATGTAAAATTATCGAATTTCTAAAATTATGCTACAAAATTATATATATCAAGGCTTGTTTAGAACATAGATAGAAGTTTCCTGCATAATTGTTTTTTGGTCCTAGCTTAGAAAAGAAAAATCAGAAATTTGACCAAGGGGTAAAATGGTCATTTGACCATTTCTCCTTCTTCTTCTTTAAAGAACAGAGCTTCATTCGCTCGAATATGCTTTCAAACTTTTTCTAGTTTCTTCCCTACCTTCTTTTGTGTTTTTCTCCATCAAGTAGTGGACATTTCATCCATCTAATTAGCACTAGGTATCAAAAGATGAAATTTAATTTCTGAAAGATTGAGAATGAAAGAAAGAAGCTCGTTCAAGGTTTTGATTTTGGTTTTCTCTAAGAATTCTAGAGAATTCTTTAAGCAGAACGCTTCGACAACTAATAATATAGCGAATACTAACTAAAATTGAATCATTGAAGGCTTGGGCAACAAAAATTAAACTTTCAAATTCGAGTTTTCAGTTTTCTTCTATTTCAATTCAATTTTTGAGTATTCCTTGATTTTAGGAAGTTAAATTTTCCAAAAATCAAATTCAACCAGCCTAGAATGATTATATTAATCAAAATTTGAAGAAAAATGACTCCTCCTACCTCAATTTAGAATTTTCCAATGAACCTTTGCAGTTTCCGACGAGTGCTCTAGCGAACGTCCGAATTTGTGATTCTTTGTGATTTTCTTCAAATTTCTTTGACTAAACTGATGCTGGAGGTATTATGAAGCCTTTGGGATTGGAAGGGAGGATTTTGGTTGAGGGAAGAGGGAGAATCGATGAGAAGATTTCTTCTTTGTTTTTTGCGTTTTTAGAGCTCGACCCTCTTCTCCTTTTTATAGTGTTTCCACCGCCTCCCTTGGCTTATTTTATTGCTTTAGGCTAGGGGTAGCTTTGTTGAGCCATGGGTTACGGTAGCCTAGCTTGGGTGGCGATTTGTAGAGGGTTTTTGAATCTTGGAGACGAGCTTCAATGGCGGTTCGAGGAAGAAGAAGAAAGTAAGAAAGATATATAGGATTAAATAAATCCTTAAGTGCCAGCGATGGGCCTAGCGGTCTAATGGCAACTCTCGTCTCCTAACTCTCCTAACGTGCCTAAGGGGGTGGGTTCGAACCCAACCAACCCCCTTTTTATTTCCTTCATTTTTTTAGTTGCGTTACATTTATTTATTTTCCCTTATGATATTAAATAGCATGTGGATATGCTACCCTAAGTGGGTAGCTCAGTTGGTTAATGGGAGTGCTTCTTCTCTCTTCCTCTGCGTCCGTAGTTCGATTCCTCCCCAAAGTTTTGTCATTTTCTTTTTTTTTTTCTCTTTTCTTTTTATTTTACCATTTTCTATTTCTATTTTTAATTTTATTTATTTTGTATCTAAAAATTCCCATAAATCTTTTCCTAATTTTCTTTATCTTTCTCTATATTTTCTTTGCTAAAATGACAAAAACAAATTTTATAAATAAACTTATTTATTGAATTTTTATTCTTTTAATTAGTTATAAAAATCTATTTTTCTTTAAAATATTCAATTTATTTATTTTTCTCACTCTGTTTATTAAAAGTATTCTAAAAATACTTTTGTCTTTTATCTTTGGGAAATTTATTATTTTATCCTTTTAGCTATCATTTTGATTTTGTTTTGAATTCCAAAAAATTTTATTCTTATTTAGAATAAATTCAAGATCTTTGATTTGGCTAAAAAATTTATTTTGTGGGTCTAAATCTGCTATCTAAATAAGCTATTGACATCTATAAATTTTAATAATTAAATAATAAATGTGTGTGTGTGTGTATATATATGTTAAAAAAAATAGGATGTTATAGGTAGCATGTGATTATGTATCGATTATCGAATCTAAATAAGGTGACCATCAACAATAAGTACCTACTTTCGAGGATTGATGACCTCATAGATCAACTAAGGGGAGCACAAGTCTTTTCCAAGATAGATCTACGGTTTGGATATCATCAAATTCAAGTAAAGAAAAAAGATATTTAGTCATGCCTTTTGGATCGACTAATGCCTCTATAGTATTCATGGATTACATGAATAGAATTTTCCATGAATACTTAGATAAGTTTGTGGTGATCTTCATCGATGACATTCTAATATACTCAAAAAGCTCTGAAGAACACGTGAAACATCTAAGGATCATGCTGCAAATCTTGAAGGAACGTCAGCTATATGCAAAACTATCAAAATGTGAGTTTTGGTTAGAAGTAGTTAGTTTCTTAGGACACGTTGTGTCTAAAGAAGGGATTGCAGTAGACCCCGCCAAGGTAAAAGTAGTAACAAAATGAACCCTCCCAAAATGGTCACAGAGATCAAGAGTTTCCTAGGCTAGCAAGCTACTACAAAAAATTTACAAAAGGATTCTCTAAGCTCGCCTTACCTTTAACAAAGATAACAAGGAAAGGCCAAACCTTTAAATGGGATTAGACCTACAAATAAAGTTTCCAAGAACTAAAGACAAGATTAACTATCGCACCAATTTTAACTTTGCCAAATCTAAACAAGAAATTCAATGTTTATTGCAACACCTCCCACCAAGGTTTGGGTTGTGTATTAATGCAAGAAGGAAGAGTAGTGGCATATGCCTCAAGACAACTATGCCCGGATGAAGAAAACTACCCAACCCACGATCTAGAATCAACAGCAGTTGTGTTTGCACTTAAGATTTGGAGGCACTATCTCAACGGGACAAGATTTAAAGTCTTTAATGATCACAAAAACCTACAATACCTTTTTTTATCAAAAGGAGTTAAACATGAGGCAAAAACGCTAGATGGAATTCCTAAAGGATTATGATTTTGAACTGTCCTACCATCCAAGAAAGGAAAATGTAGTGGCCAATGCACTCAATAGAAAGTCACTACATCTTTTTATAATGATGGCTTAAGAGTTAAAATTGATAGAAGAATTTAGAAACCTTGACTTGATAGTAGAAGTACGCCCTAGAAGTTTATATCTCAAAACTTTAACTATCACTAGTGAATTTCTAGAACAAGTCAAGGAGGGACAACAAGTAGATCAAACCTTAAAAGAAAGACTACAGGTGACTGATGGGAACCAAGAAAAGAGATTTCAACTGGGCATGGATGGCATTATCTAGATGAATAGGAGAATTTGTATTCCTCACAACGAGGAAATGAAAAGGACGATCTTGGAAGAGGCACACAAAAGTCAACTTAGTTTTCATTCAGGAACAACGAAGATGTACCAAGATCTAAAGAAAAGTTTTTGGTGGCAAGGGATGTAAAACGATGTGGCAAGGTTCATTGTTGCTTGTCTAACCTGTCAGAAGGCTAAGGTAGAACATCTGAAACCTTTCGGATATCTCCAACCACTCAAAATCCCTGAATAGAAAATGGGACAGTATTCCTATGGATTTTGTAACCAGATTACCTAGAACCACCATTGCACACCATGCCATATGGGTAATTGTGGACCGTCTGACCAAGACTGTGCATTTCTTACCCATAAACATCTAATACTCTTTTGAAAAACTGACTCAATTATATCTGAAGGAGATAGTCAGATTACACGAAGTTCCCTCAAGTATAGTGCTAGACAAAGATCCCTGCTTCACTTCAAGGTTTTGGGGAAACTTACAAGAAGCTTTGGGAATAAAGTTGAAACTTAGTTTTACCTACCACCCTCAAACTGTAACATCCTATTTTTCTATTTAATAAAATATTATAGCATAAATAAATTGAGTTGTTAGCTTGGGAATAAAATTATATATTACTTAGCAAATTGATAAATGCTAAAAATAATTTAAATTAAATAATTAGAAATAAAAACTTAACAAATAAATAAAATAATAAAACAAATGTTTGAAAAGATATAAAATTAAGAATTTTAAAACCAAGAAATAAATCATAGTTAAGAGATTAGATAAAAGATAAAATAAATACAAAAAA
>JAMLFT010012969.1:0-10083 GCA_026544285.1 Pachyrhizus erosus
TTTAACTATATAATTTAAATAAATAAAAAAATAAAACAAATATATATATATATATATATATATATATATATATATATATATATATATATATATTCTTATTCAGCATTTGAACTTGCAAACTAATAATAATAATAATAATAAAATTTAAATTTGAGTTTTATATTTATCGTCATTATTTTATAATGTAATAATTTATATTACTATATCATTATACCATATTAAATACTAATATAACGAACAATAATACATATTTTTCTATTATTGATTATTGACTTATGTTTATAATTTAAATTTATATTTGATGTAGGTGTTACTATTCTATTATTCTATTTCATGTAATAAATTATTATGTTTTAAAATATAAACTAATATTGTTATCTTAAATTTTTTAAACAAATATTTTTTCTATAATTGATTTAGGTCTATAATTTACTTTATAACATATTTGTGATTTGTGATTAAAGAAAAATATTATAATTTTTTTAAAAATATAATCAATTATCAATTGTTACATATATTTGTGATAAAAAAATTCGTGAAAGATTTATTTCTATTTCATATATATATACACACACACGGGTGTGATTACCGATTTCACGTTGTCTACTTTTTTATATTTCATTTGCACAAAGTCTTCCTTTTCAGGTACACATTCTTTTCTTCTTCTTCTTTCCTCTACTGCGTAAAAAAATGTACACATTCTTTTCTTATGTCGTTCATCTTTTGATTGATCTTAACTTTTCTTTTAGTATTGACTCTTCAAAAAAAAATTATTATCAAACCTACTTCCATACTTCCTTTATGTTTTTATTTGTGTTTTTTTTTTCTACAAAATTGTTTCTTTTGTTAGAATTAATTCTTTCATTAGCAATCTTTATGTTCATACATTTGTAATTATTTTCTTATATTTTTTCTTTTTTGTTATTCGTTATGGAGGTAATCATTCATGATTGATATATATTTGTAGGTAAGTAAAACTCTTATGTATAATAGATAATTTCAAATGTATTGATAAAAATATATTGCTATAATCTCTTAAGTTTTTGCATTAAAAAAATCTTTTAATTGAGAGATAAAATTTAAAAATGTCACAAATTTAAAAGGTTAAAAATATAGTCAAATTTATTTTACTTTTATAAAAAAAATTATTTTGGATTTTCCATTGATTTTTTTTCTCTCTTCGGTGAATTGAATAATTTGTTTTGTGTCACTGAGAACATTTAGGGGCGCACATGATATTTATTCAGTTTGTTGAATCTTACCCTCAAGAAAAAAATCTATACATACTTTGGTACACTTCAATTTACATTATGACTTGAGTCTTTACGATTGTTGGTAATCTATTAATTAGATTTGATGACTACTTTTGTTGTTAATGTGATAAACTTATTTTTTTAAAGAAAATACAGTATATATTTCTACATATATATCTATATAAATATATATACTATATCATTTTTATATTTTAAAATAATTGTCAAAACAAACAATTTTATTGATATTAACAAATTTTTGTTATAATTACTTTATTACCTCTATCATATAAAAATGATAATGTACTTTTACACTGCACGACAATATCTTAATTCGTAATTTCTCACCATCCTTTCATTTGTTATTTTTTTGTTCTTTGATGATTTTTTTTTGTCTAAACTTAATTTCTTCGTTCTATTAATTTTATTTTATTTTATTAAAGTTCTATCAATTAATTTAGAACACTTTATCATCACAAAATAAAATACTAGAAAAAATACATAAATCTTTAATAATGCTCTACCTTCTGTCTATATAAATTAAAATAATTATTTTAAATAAGACTTAATAGTGATATTAGGAATTATATTGAACAAGATCATTTTTAAAAACTTTTCTTCAAGTAGACCTCTTTTACGAATTTTTCTTTATCTCTTATATCTTTCAATTTTTTTATTTTTATTTATATATTTAATTTTAATATTTTAAAAATAGTGCTTTTTCTAGGAAAAATGAATATATAAAAATTTAGTACAACGAGAATTCAATAGCATATACATCAGTTTCCGATTTTAACACCCATTCGAATGCAAGATATATGATTCAGGCACACCACTGTGGAAAACAAAGAGAAACATTTTCTGCTTTTAGGCTAAACCAATACCAAAACCTCATTTTAATTAGATCTAGAATACTAGACATCTAAAATAATCTACCTTTCAAAAGAATATTATTTCTCATAAGCCACAATGACCAAACAACATGCCACAAAAGTAGACAAAAATGTTTGGTTTGTTTTCCTCCAAGAATATATCTTTGTTGTAGGTAGTGTTGTTTAACTGAGCAAGGAAGGACCACCTGTACTCCCATACAAAAATAAACAGAATATAAAATATTAATCATAAATCTAAAATATAATATATATATATTTAAAACTAAAATACTTAAAATATTCAAAAATTGATATATTATATTATATAATATAATTGATATAAGTGAATTATAAGTAATAGGTATCTAAAATACTTATTGCTTATAAATACTTAAAATATATTATATTAAATTAAAATATAATTGATATATTCAAAAATATTTATTCATTAAACGTAATAGGTATCTAAAATAAAATATTTATCTTATATAATACACAAACTAAAATACTATGTTGAAAAAAGAAAGAGATAGAGAAGGAAAAAAAAAAAAAGAAAAATAATGAGATTAAATAATAAATAGAAAAAAGTGTTAATAATATATTCTTTTTAACATGTATTTTGTTAAAAGTTAAAATTTATTGAAAAGTACAAAATTAAGAGAGCAACTCAATAAACAAGAAATGTCTTATAAATTTATTTCACTTTCACAAATTATTAGAATGAGTGTTAGAAAATGTTATCAAATTTTTATAAAATTTATTTCACTTTCAATAAATTTTGATCATTAGTAGAATACATGTTTAAAAGTGTTATAAAATTATTCACTTTCACAAATAATTAACTGCATATATAAATATGATAAATTGTGTCTCACACATAATTAAAAATAAATAAATATGATTATATCAATTATTTTTATGCTATTAATAATATTATAAGGTTATTGAAATTTTTATTAATAGTAAACTTTATCTCATAAGTGATTAATCATATAAAGAGATTATTAAAATATTTAACAATAATTAATTACTTGTGAAATAAAATTAACCATATTTACATATGTGATTATTCAGATATATTAAATGAATGATGGATATGACATGTGATACATAACCTTATTCTTTTATTATATAATTAAGATTTCAATCTCTAATATGTATATATAAAAATATATATATATTAAAAAAATTAATTTCTTAAATAAATCTTAATAATTCAGTTTGTGTGGGATAAATATGGCCCTACATGTGTTGTCCTCAGTCTCAGTGAATGTGCCCACAACACGTGGGTGGTGGAACCACAAGAACTTGGTGTCGCTGGCCTTTCTTTCCGTCTCATTAACTCTTTCTTTGTCATTATCTTAGCACGTAGATCTGTCTTGCTCTCTCACATGTTTGTGTTTCTGTGTTTCATATTATGTTTCTGTTTCTGTGATTTCTGTCGTGTGTTTCAGGATTTTTTAAGTGGGACTTAATTTTTTTTTTTTCCAATTTCATTTTATGTAATATTGTTGAACACTTGTAAAAGGAATCACTCAAGACGGAGACCAATGCAGTGAAAAAAGGTCCAGACAAGACATACATTGGAATCACTGTGATACTGAACCTTGAAAATGTATGCGAAGATATCTATTCATTAATTTTGTTTCAGACTTTCACTAGTCCTTGGAAGACTTTCAACTCATTGATTAATTTTTCAAATTTTTATTTCCAAATGTGTAGTGTCGTGTTTTGTTTACTAGTTTTTTTTATCCATCCGAGAAATTGAATGTAACCTTGTTTTTTAGCAATGCTTTAAATCATGGCCAATGCTGGATCAACTTCTTCCATTGTTAATCTAGTTGGTGAACACCTGCTTGATGCAACTGTTAAGGATTTTAGAGCAATTATATTCAGGAGTGGGTATTGACATTGTAGAAGTGATGTGACAATCCATTTACATTGAGAATCAGGACATGGTTAATAGAAATTCTCACTAAATATTATGCATGTTTAGTCTTTGATTGGAGTTATGGACCACATTGGACTGGTCACGTTTGAGAAAGAATTGTAGAACTTGGAATATCCTGAAATTGGATGAAAGAAAAAATTATATTTAAGAACATAGATTAAGATGTCATCGTGTGGTAGTCTAGTCCATTGTAACAATGTAATCAGGCAAAAAGGTGTTCTATTATTTTGCAATTGTGGTATGTGACTACAATTTCTCATGTTACGCACGGTGAATGGTTCTTTTGCCTCCTGATAACACAGTTCTATTTGAATTTACTTCTTATTTTGTGTGATTTAGCCAAGTTTTATGCACTCCAGTCAATAAGTTTAGTTTATCTATCATGCTTTGATGCATTGGTATTAAAAATACTCTTCCTTGTGCTTTTTTTGGACTTACTTTCTCATTCGGTAACTGTATTTGGGGAAGGTATCAAATAAGTTAACAGACTTTAATTTTCAAATCTAAGTTAGTAAACCTTTATTGATCTTTTTTCATCTTCATCTCCCAAGATTGCTATCTCTTTATATACCTGTTACCCAACTGATGGTTCTATTTACGTTATCCTCTATCAAGCTCCTTCGTGCCAATGTGTTTTTCAATCTCCTTTTTACTGCCTTCTCTTCCTATTTACTAAGTGTTGTTTATATCCCTTGTTTTTCTCCACTTCTCTCATGTCTACATATATTGTTTCCAAGCGCTCTTCTCTCTTTACGTGTCTCTTATTTAGTTTTGAACTCCCCTCTCTCTTATTGTTCCCCTTCTTTTTATAGGTATTTTCAATTGATTTCCTAATAAGAACCTTGTGTTTTTTGTAGAGCGGCGCAAGTTTGCAGAATATAAAGGAGATAGGGAATTGTGCTGAGTGCAGGACCGCAGAGCAGAGTAGAAGACTTTTCCATTTTTAAAATTTTTACTTCTTTAATCTGCTATTTATAGATTTATTATTATTTTATTTATTATGGGATTAGGGGAAGTTATGACAGTAGTTGACAGAAATTAGGAGCAATTACATAGTAGTAAATGCCTATTGTTTAATTAGGTTCATTTATGTAATTTAAGAGCAATTATTTTATGTATAGTCTGGTATGATGATATGCAATTATGAAGTTTTATAGTAGCAGTTATTATGTAAAAGGAAAATAATAATTAGACATCTAAAATATTAATTTACATCTTATGAGAGAAAAATATAAGTTATATAGATTATATGATACGATAGGAAGAGAGAAATTAAAAAAAAAAAAATATGGATGTTAGGCAAATATTTAAAAGGATTAGGTGTCCAAATTATGGAAGTTATCCAATCTAAGTCTGGAAGGTTCAACACTTCAACGATACGTTACTTTAACCTATTAAGAGAAATAGATGAGCATTTCAGCTGGAATAAGTTTATGAAGGTTTTGGTTGCAAGATTTGGAGGAAGAAGACTAGGGAACTTGTTTGAGAGGTTGACAGAACTGAAACAAAATGGTTCTGTGGAGGAATTCATTGAGGCATTTGAATTGGTTTCCTCATGCTTCCTTGGTGGACTTCAACAGGAGATTAAATGTCAAATTCATACTATTCATCCCTAATCCTGCATTCAAGCCACGCAATTGGAAAAAGACTCACTGAAGAAGAGTCGGCGGAATTGCACATAAACAACAACAAATACAAGGGGAGAATAACAATTGGCAACAAGATGGTGCAATACACATACAAACAGTGTCATTTGATCGAGATGAGACTCCGATACCAAGGGTGTTTCTTCTAAAATCACATGGAGGTTGGAGCATTAATGGGCAGAATAAAAACAATTATGGGTCATATTTGGTTAGTTCTTTACAAAATCATAATGGGTCGTACCTCTTCTACAATGTCCACAGTAAAATATATAGAAGAATGTTTGATGTCTACAACAGAAAGCAAAGCTTTGCAACATCTAACATATAAAGAAGTGATGAAGAGGAGAAATAAAACATTGTGTTTTAGGTTTGGAGAAAAGTTTCATTTCATCCCGTGCATCCATGTGTAGAGAAATAATTAAGATCGTTAATTTTGGAATATTGTGAAGACTGAAGACTTAAAACAAAGATGGCAAAGTAATTATTATTGAAGTGGATAAAGATAACGAGGAAGAACCAAGTTTAGGAGAAAACATAATCTTTGATTATTATATTTAGTCTTACAACAATTTATTACAAAGCATTTATTTAGTCTCACACTTGTGTCTCACTACGAGAAAGCACAAGATTTTTCTGGACCAGTAGTGCTTCATGCAGTTGATGGTTGAACTTTCACAAACACAACCACTAGTGGATTGTCCTTAGTCACCACCAAACGCCTGTATCCTTTCTGATCCGTATAAATCCCAATATTCTCGCACGTGTCATCCTCGCGTGCACAGAACAAAAGCTTATAGGTGTTCAATTTAGAAGAAACATTCTCAATACGAAACCTACCATCTACTGTACTTTCGTACCCAGCAAGTTTAACAGCGGGTCCTTCTGGTAGATCCTCATTCTCAACAATAGTCCACCGTGGCGAAGGTGCACAGTGCGGCGGAGAAGCGAACCCTATTCTCACCGGAGAGCCTTCTGGGATAAAAGACAAATGGAGTCGCGATGAGATCCTTATTGGTAACCCACTGTAGACCTCAAGGGGAGATTGCACAACAGTGAGAGGGCAAGTTTCTTTTCCAGTTTTGGCTCTGTGTATTCCACCTCCCTTTGCTATTAAATCTGGCAACAAATAGTATGTGCCACCATTTTCAACCACTTTACCTTCAATGTCCAGTACAGGTTTTGCAGTGGCTGAAGGTAGGTATGAGGTGAAGACAGAAAGTAGAAAGAGGGCAAAGAATGTGCTACTCTTCATTTCTTAGGCGCCTGTGGAAGGCTTTTTTCTTAATCAGCTGCGTGAATAACCAACTTTGGAAGAAACTTCACTACTTATAGAGGTTTAAATATGAAAGGAAAATGAGGTTTAGACACTCGATTAATTATATTTGATATCTAGTTACTTGTAAACGAGAGAAGAGAGGAAGTTATAGACAGGTGATGTTATGTAATAGTAACAGAAATAACAAAAAGTTATGAGTTATAATATATATGCTCTAGTTTATTTAATAAAAAAACAATCCTATTATTCAAAACAAAATTGGTCATCATACGTAACCAATGCATGTATTCACAGACCATAACAGATATAAAACAACCAAAAGACTTAAGTCATGACACAATAGACCGTCAATCTAACCAATGCATGTACCTAGCTAAATGCATTAATGACACAAAACAAATTATTCAATTCTCAATGGATATAAAATAAAATGGAAAACCTGAAACAGAGAAAGCTTTTATAAAAGATAAAATACAGACAATGTCAAAATTATACTGCATCAGTCTAGCAGGTTTAAATATGTTGTACGCAGGCTAATGTATTTATACACCTAAATTCTATCCTATCTCATTTTCATTTTATTTTTTAATTCTTTTTTATTTTTCGTGATAAAAAATATAAACAACATACTGTTTAATATATTTTATTATTAATTAAAATTTATTGGAAATTATAATTTTTTTGGATCAAACTTATGTAATAAATATCTTAATTTTATAATTTTTAATAAATATTAATCAATAATAAAATACATTATAAAAATAGTGTTAAGAGTAGGTGTTGTTAATTCGCATCTCTTTTCTCATCATTTCTCACCTCAATAATTGTTTTTTTTTAATCTATACACGCCAAAATTGGAATGTAGGTTTAATTTTTTCCTTATAGGTGATATTCAACAAACTGTAAAATCATTGTAAAAGTAATCATCTATATATAATAAAAAAACATGTCTACTTTCAAAGAAAGTTTTAAGACCCTTTTTCTGCCTTATAGAATTTTATCTTTGATGTTTATATGTGTGATTATAAAAGAAATTTAATTATTCCGCCCTCATCAATGGATCCAAAATAGTAGAAAACCTTTAGGAAAAGTTCCTATGCATTTGGGAACTAAACACACAAAAATTTTGGTTTATTCCAATTTGTCATTTTTTGCCCCATTTTATTTACATGCCAAGGGTAACAAAAAAATATGTGCATTAATTAAAATTATGCATGATAAAATTCCTATAAGAATTATATGAATTATTAAGGACTAACTAAAGTTTATGTTTGATAATTAAAATGTTGGATATGAATATTAAATTTATGAAAATAGAAATATTAAAATGTTGGATAATTAAATTTTAATTATAAAAAAGGGGGCTATTATAAATATAATTTTGTATCAATGAAATAAAATCTTGTTTTAATAATTAACAATTAAATAAAATTATGTTTCTAATATAATTAATTTTATCACATATTGTATTTAATTAAATCATTTAGAAGTAGAACAAAATTGGACATGTGTAGGGGGATGTGACAATTAAATTCCTAATGTTAATATTTTCAATTCGTAAAATTCTAAATTTATGAAAATAGAAATCTAGACGCTACATAAATCGAATGAATGAAAGTGGAGACATTTTCAACTGACATTATATGATGATTCAATTTATCATGAGCCATATATCCAAAAACAAAAGTCCATAATTATAATTTCATGATTCAGTTAAGTGATACGATTAAACTAATAAATTTTATATTTAATAATTCAATTTTTTTTTTGCAAATAATTAACTAACTAACGTTAATTAACATTTAAATAATCTAACAGTCAGTCACATGTTGAATTTGTTATATAATTCTTTGTTCGTCTACTTGCCTATGTACTTGATTTGCGGTCCCCTCAGGAAATGAGAAATGCTTCCCTCCAGAAAGTATAGTTTGAGTTATTTATTAACATCTTACTTTCTTTAAATAAAATAAAAGAGAATTACATCTCAAAAAACTAAAAAGAATTAGCAATATATATATATGGAACAAATCAAATGAGCTGCCTTTAATCCTGCACGCAATCTTAATTAAAAAAAAAAAAAAAATAGCCTCCTTTCTTTGTCCAACAACTAAAGAATAAATTACAAGTCTTGTTCTATCCGATTGGTACTAGATGGTCTCTAGTAAATAATATTTAAGGTGTATAAAAAAATAAAAATAAAAACTAAAGAACATGGTTTTAATTAAAGATGAAATTAAAAAGAAAAAGTTAATTAGTTGAGGAAAGAATATATGCGATGCATGCATATATACAAGAATTTTTTTAAAGTAAATCAAATATTTGTAGTCCTTGACAAACACTTTACGCACATTGCTAACTGCCTTAGCCTAGATGTTTGAGAGAAAAACCAGTAAAACTCAACTTTGCAGGGTCATCAATGCGGATCGAATAAGGAACTTGAGTTAGTAGCATAAATAATTGAATATATCTCCATCCTTGTTAGAAATTACAGCCACGTTACATTTCAATTTCATTTCATGAATATTAGTCTTTGGCTCATATATATCCTATGTAAACACGAATATCTTCCGAGAAGGCACAAGTTAAATTAAAACACAGGAAAATGATCGATACACACCTGTGTCATATGATACATAGGAAGAGAAGTTAATCATATGATAGAAGTGAAAGATAACAAGAAATAACATATATGAGTTAATCAGATACGCAACTGAAGACATATTCTTCGATTAGATCATATTTCTATTGGTATTTTCTACAAAATATTTCTCGCTCGAAGGTTGCGTGTTTTTGTATGATTGGAAAAAAAAATTAAATAAAAAATTGCAAAACAACACTATCTCGTTTGACAGAATCACAGAAATCATGCGTAATGGAATTATCCATATTTTATTTAGTCTTGGAATAATTTTATTTCAACCAAAACATTTACTAGTAATCCATCTTAAATTGCATTGTATCTGACTACGAGAAAGCACATGGTTTTTAAGGGCCAATGGCATTTCATGCAGTTGAAGATCCATCTTTCTGAAAGTGAACCAACAATGGATCATTCCCAGTCACCACCAAACGCCTGTTTCCTTCA